>PVJO010012403.1:0-55751 GCA_004026905.1 Hystrix cristata
GGGGAGGAGAAAAGGAGGCTCCAAATTTAGATCGGTTGACAAATCCATTGTCTGGCATGGCCTCCCCTGAAAAACCATGGATGCTGAAAACACTATTCAGCAACGAGAGTTTATGGGGCTCTCATTTGGAAATAGCTCTGATGATTCGTGACCACAACCATTCTCAGGCAGAAGAGAGCATTAAGGTGTCTGATGTGATCTTCCACATTACTACATACAGTACATCAGAAAGGGAGCAAAGAGCTACAGGAGCTGCTTGATGGTGGATGAACAAGCTGTTGAGTGAGGCACACAGAGATCTCATGAAATATCTAACCTCCGTAGTCAAGCCCTTAGTTCAGAAGCTGGATAGTGGTGAGTGCCAAGCACTCTGATGGATTGGAGAAACTAAGTAAAATCCACAGAGGCAGAGAAATCACCAGAATACTACCAAAAGTTCATTTTTCCAAATGAATTGTACTGACAAGAAATATACTGGTGTAGAAGAGAGGCAACTTGACTTTATGTCCAGCCATTCAGGAAAATTGGTGGATATTAAATTGGCAATGACTGTGAAGGGGCTGGTTTTTAATGGCAGAGAAGGAACCAGAAAAGCCCACTAAGGGGAGTAAGCCTGAGCGGATGAGTGGAGGCATTCTTGCTACGGACTTGGGAAATGGGAGGAATAGATAAACCAGGTTGACTGGAGCAGAGATGGGGCATGTTATGGGATTGTGTATGACAGAGCCATTAGGCTCCTGTTTTACATAGGTCGAGGAGTTAGCATTTTATCCAGCATCCAACACACTGCCTATTGCTAAGGCTTTCAGGATTGTACTGGCTAATAACAGTGGAACGTTTAAACAATTTTAACGTTAGAGGTTGAATGTTGGTTCCTATTTCCTGTATTCCTCCACAACGAAAATGGAACATTTGGATCTTTCTGCTTTTTGTCACTGTTTATATAAAGTATTTTAAAATTTATTTCTTTTCGGTTGATTTATAAATAGTGCTGGTGAATAGTAAGGGTAGTCAAATCTGTTGGCAAACATGGAAAAGTGTCTGAATGCTTTTGTAACAAGAAAATTTATTTGAAGACTCAGGTTGAAATCTCAAGAGAAAAGTGCATAGAGCTGCATCTTCTATTGCAACTGAGTATTCATTAATAAGCGAATCACTTAAAGAACAATTCTAATTATGTTACTATATGGAAGAGCCACTTCGTACGTTCTAACAGAGCTGAAAGGACCCCAAGTACAGTGTCCTCTATGCTTGAGACCCATAAACACAATTAGCCAACTTGTTCTCCCTTCAATCATCCATCTCTCTCAGGATGTCTGCTTCAAGGAGAGCAGTATTTAATTTGACTGTTAATATCTGAATTAACAAGTCCTTGGGATGTAGTATGTTAGTAAAGTAGCTGATGAGCCACAAAGATACATATATATTATATATGTATATAAAAATATATGTCATTAAGTAATCAAAGGGGAGTTTTGGGACGTTTTTCATCTCTGCCCCATACATAGGGAATCAAGACATCCACAGGTACTTGGATCACTTGAAGAAAGGATTCAATGGCTATAAATCAGGTAGATAGCAGATAGATTCCACATGCCCAGAAGATTCAACCTGTTGATATTTGCCACCCAAGAGCTTTCATCTACACAGATCTAAAGTATTTAACATTTTCTCTCTGTGCAATAGTCATTTCAGAATTTAGACTAGCATATTTCTTCTGGATGTAAATGGAAACTAAAAACAGTGGCTAGATTGTACACTTGAAAACCCCCAGCTATAAATCCAAATTTCACCCCCTTCTTGTTCCACATTGTTGCTAGGCTCACTTCTCTTTCTCCTTTCTTCCACCTTCCTGTCACCTTCTTTCCATCCCACTGCTTTCTCCACTCATCTGAGCCCAGATCTTTTTTTTTTTAATTTTTTTTTTTATTTTGAAGGTCAGTCCTTTAGCCTTCTGGTTTAGAGCCACTGAAAGGGAAGAGAGCAGTTTATTCTCTATCTGTGGAAACCCTCACATTCAACAATGTTCACATTCTTAAGGCTGCCATCTAATGTTTCCTGGCCTCTAAATTCATAGAAATCACAGGTCAACATATTACTTGGACTCAAAGAAGAGGTTTTAGATCTTTATTATCCTCCATAAAATCTTCAGCTCCTGAATGCCTAAGTTATATTTGAATGGGGCCAGCACGGCTATAAATTCCTCAAATTTTAGAAAACCCTACTTCCAGTGTTTTTGCACCTCCTGCCAATCTTTGGGAGGATGTATTTTATAGCCTCCAGGTCAGCATGCATATTCCAGTAGTCCCTAGGATCCAAAGTGGCATGAAACTCAAGAAGGGTGAGAAAGCATTCAATAGCTACCTGCAAAACCTCTACTAGCTATGCTTTTCCTTAACCAAGTGGTTCCAAATGCTTTAAACTCAGATTTTCAAACTGCTGATAAAAGCATCGTGTCTTCAAACAGGAAACTCTATATGTGGTGCTCTATGCCTGTTGTTCCCACAGTGTTTCCTATGACATCCTTGTGGACAGCACATACATAGGTGGTTTTTGAGGGCACTTCCCAGGACCTGAGCTCCTGTCCAGGCCTCTAGGAGCCCCAGGACACAGGCAGGTGCTCTTTGAAGGAGGATTCTGGCTGTTTCCTACCCATATTATGCACTTTCTTTTTTAGGAATCCCTTTAATAAGTGAAATTAAATATACATGAGATTTTTCCTCCTCAGTTCAATTTTTAATATACATTTTGGAAAGTGGTATCTATGCTTCATTTTGAGTGTGTTTGCATAACAAAGGTTTGAAACCTATTGCTTTGACTGAGTTATTTTTAGGGAAAGTCTGAAGGTTTTCTGTTTTTACAGTATTACACTTTTCTTTTAAAAAAATGGAAAAGAAAGAAAAGGCAGGCCCTGTGCTAAGGGCCTTATTTTTATCATATAATTTATTTAACCCTCTCAGTAATTTCATGGATGTGATATTCTTTTTATCCACAGCATGAATGAGGAAACAAAACCCAGAAAAGGTTAAATGAGTTGTTTGGGGTCACACGCTCACACTGAGTGGGGCAGAATTCCGGCCCAGCAGGGCTGGCACAGAAATGAGTAGATTTTAAAAGAAAGCCGGGCCCTTTCCACTGTACCATGCAGTCTCCCTAATGGAGAACTTGTTTTTTTTACTCTTGTGACTTAATCTTTGATAGATTGCTTTTACCTTTTTCACTTTAAAAAGAAAAACCTTCTCTCCTCCCTTGTCCTCCTACAAGCATGAAAATCACTTAACATCAGAGATGGAAGAATGTCAGGAAGGTTGAGAAAAGTTCACGTGGCTTCCCTGTTCTTCTTACCCAAGGACACAGCACGGCAGTTCAGTGCTCAAGTTTTCCAGATAGTGAGAAGAAGTACCTTGAGGAAATGTCCTCTATCTGAATATAAGAGGTGATATGAAAATTCAGCTGAAATCCTTTGCCACTAAGCCACAAATACTGAACATCAGGGCAAAGGCTGAGGTCTGACACCCCCTAAGAAGTGCTTTAGTGCACAAGGCCAGACCAACACCAGCACCTCCCCATCAGCACATGGCCCTGCTCTGCCTCACTGGAATTGTTCAATAAGGATCATCTCATTCTGTTTCAAAAGAATGGTGAGATAGGTACTTCTGTTACTCCCATTTCACAGATGGGGAAACTTATTATCAACAGGATAGCTACTTTGCCTATGATCTCTTAATTCCTAAGTATTAGGGCTGAATACAAATCAGAGACCTACAGTGAGATACAGGTGTCCTGGGATGCGGAGCTTTCTCTCTCACCTGGACAGAGCCTTGAGTTATCTTATTCATGCTATATACACCGCTCAGAATTTTTGAACAATCCATCAATCCTTATATATTTGTTTGTTTATGCTACACATGTTATAGATAAGATATACACAAAATAGTAATTTAAAAGATGATTTTTTAAAATATATTTTTATTTTTAATAGGCATATAGTAATTGTACACATTTATAGGGTACAGTGTGACATTTCAATGCAGGTGCACATTGTATAATGATCACATCAGGGTAATTGGCATGTGTATCACCTCAGACATTATTTTATGTTGGGAATATTCAAAATCTTATCTACTAGCTATTTTGAAATATGCAATTAATTGTCAATCATTGTTATTCTTCTGTGCTGTAGAACATTACATTATTCCCTTATCCAGCTGCAACCCTGTACCTATTAACCACCTTCTCTCCATTCTTCTGTCCCTCAGACTTTCCCCTTTGGTAATCACTATTCTATTGTAGTAGAACAGTAAAAGATGGTATTAACAATAAATAGTAGAAGTTTTTTTGTTTTTGTTTTTGTTTTTTTTTTGTGGTGCCGGGGATCGAACTCAGGCCCTTGTGCTTGCAAGGCAAGCACTCTAATCACTGAGCTAAATCCCCAGCCCAATAGTAGAAGTTTTAATGTCGTCTTCTGAGACCTCCCCAAAGGGCAATCTTACGAACATTCTTTGGCTCTTGCATAGATCTTTCTCTAACTCTTCTCTAGGCAGTTCTCTATTTGTTGGCGATCTTTTTCTAGCTATTGGTATTTGCTCTGAGTTTTCTAGAACTGTGTATATAGTAACACATCAGGATGGTACAGACACATACAAAATATGCCTCCCCAAGGATGGCGTTGTTCTTCCCAGCCTCCAATTAAAAATTCTTTGAGGCAAACTTCCTGTTGTAATTGATGAATTTTACAGTAAATAAGTATTACTAGATTAAAGTTTCAATTTTTTTGAAAACAGACTTTGCTGTTAAAAATATTTAAAAATCTATTTCTCTATTTGTTATGTACATGAAATTCCACCTGCTAGTTATCATTACAAAAATATCTGATGGGCTCGGGCATTTTAAGGAACTAATAATCAGTAACTTCCTGATGTATGATCCCTCCGAGCTGTATAAATGTTATGTTGAATCTTCAACATTTCTGGAGGATTTTCAGAAATAACTGTGGGAATCATTACAACAGTGGGATCCAGTAAGGGCGTGGGCAGAGAGCTTTTTAAAGATAGTGCCAAGACCTTACTTACCAATGTTTCTGGACGCCCACATATGGGTGTCCAATCTCAGACACAGCGGGATGAGCTCAAATCCTGGCTTAGCACAGGCAGGAGGGGTGACTGCTGAAGTGGAAGGTTGGGTCAAGGCATGAAGATAACATGAGTTATGGGCCAAGCTCTGCCACTTGCAGGCAGTTTGTGTTTGAAGAAGTCACTTTCTGGGCCTCGTTCGTACAGCAAGGGGTCTCGGATCTACCTTTGAAATACTGTAAAGAGAGGCAGAGCGACGGCCTTGAGCTCCTTTGTAGTTTCAGGGTCTGCATGCTATCGAGGTCTGCGCACAGGGCTGGAACCCGAGTTTACAGCCGCTTTATCTGCATCCGTGTAGGGTCTACGCCAACTGTCTCCACCTTTAATTTGGGTTTAATCTTACAAACAGTTTCCTTTTTATTCAATAACTCTCTGATGCACATCTGTGTCTGCATAGGAATTTTTAAAGCCTTTTCCGTGGGCAAGTTCTCATCTGCCTGCCTAGCCCTGAATTAAATTAATAATTAGCCATATATAATGATGTAGATCTTAATCCCTGAATCATAAGACTGAAAAACTCCCTGAGAGGCCTTGTGTTTTCTTATGTGTGCTCTTGCTTGCCCATGTAAAGAGTCTCTTTTTTTGCTTATGTGCTCTCTTCAGCTACAAACACCCTTCTTGACCTTCAAAGGCAGCACTTAAATTATTTGTTCTGCCCTCCACAAAACCTTCCTGCCTTTACCTGATTGTCCCTAGCGTCTCCCTGTGCATTGCACCTCTCATAGGCTGCCTATTCTCGAGCTCTTTGGTGTCACTATTTTTGGACATTGCTGCTGCTTCTCTACTATCACATGCCTTTGCTTATTCATCTTTATTTGCCCTTGCTCTTATTAATGCTTTTTCTCCCTTTTCTCCTTCAACTTTTTCCATATAAAGAGGCTCTAGTTTTCAAATCTGACCCCCTTGGGATCATTCTCAGGGACACAGTTAATGTGTTACCCTTTAAGTGCATCGGTGTGGGGTGTTTCTTTATACATTAATAGTCATTTCATAAAAGGCCTCCTCAGTGTTCTGCCTATTTTAAAACACTACATTGCTTACCGCACTTTGTTTGCTTTATCTCCTGTGAATCTCCATGCACCAGACAAAAATCCATTTTTACCCCCATGCCAAGAAATCCAGGCTTCTGTCCTGTTTACAGGTCATTTGACAAGGTGTGAGGTTAGAGTTTAACTTCCACTAAGTGAGGATCTTAGAGCTGAATAACAAAAGGGATTACTACAATAATAGATGCAGCTCTGTGGCGCTGTCTAGAGGGCCCCAAGGAAAGCCAGAGGACTGCCAGCTACCTGAGATGATAATTGACTCACAAAACACAGGTGGTGGGAGGATCTGCCTGCAGCCCTTCCTCCCCTGTGCTTGAAGGGAACCTGAAGGAACGTTTCTGGAACCTGGCGCAGGCATAACTCTCCTTCCCTGGAACCTTCACAGAAGATCAAGCTCCCACAACACGGAGATCCGTGGTTCTATTCCTCTACCCACCTCAAACGCTGGACAGCCAGCTGTGGAAGTTTGTGCCTGGTTATTAGTTTTAGTCCAAGCAGGTACTTAATGCTTTAAATGAGCTCCTCAGAAAGCAGTTGAATGATAAGGTGAGTCCTTCTAAATTTGCTTTAAGCAATAGAACAGAATAAGACCAACACATTATTGAAGCAGAAATTGCAAGACTCAGTGGGGACCCAGTTTAGTATCAGCTACCGTTTATTGAGTACCTGCTAGTGCTAAGAAGGTAGTAAGTTGTCCAATACATAATCGTTCTTCAGTAAAATGGAGATTCTAATACCTACTCCCTAAAATTTGTACTAATGATGAAGTAACTCGTCTCATACAATATTTGACACCTAATCTACCTTCTAAAGTGGCAGCAATTACTTCACCCTTGTTTCTGCTTCACAAAATCTCTGTGAGCTGACAGGCATCCAATCTAGGGTGTCATTTCTCTCCTCAGCCTGAAATTGTCAAGGTCTCATGTACAGAAAATAATAATAATGCTGGTGAATTCATAACCTGTTACAGTCTACATAATGAATTCTCATAAATTATCCTCTTTAATATTCAAATCCTACTTTTGAAGTAAGAATTAGTCTTTCCATTTTCAGGTATAGTTGAAATAGAAAGCCTTCAAATGACTTGCTCAAGATCACACGGTTAAGGCAGGCTCACATGTGAGCACTCACTTGTGAAAAAACATCCGTGGGAAAAGCAGTGTCCTGAAGGTCATGATGGTCATGGTGCTAAATTAGTCTCCTGTTCTTAATTCGAATTATCTTTCCCCACCTCCAGCATTGTCCTGCAATCTTTCCAGTAAGATTACACGTTGGAGATACAGTGGGGAGTTTTGAAAAGATCTTTGTAAAGTATATAAGTATTTCCCTTGGAATGAGTGACATAATAAGCCAGCGTATCTCATACTTTTCAAAGAAATGCATTCGTATATGTGTATGTGATTAGATGGAGCCACAAACAACTTCTTAAAGAAATATAAATTATCTCAAAGTTCTGGAGGCCAGAAATCTGAAATAAGTGTAACTGAATGGAAATCAAAGTATCAGCATGGCCATGTCCGCTCTGCAGCCAGAGAAGAGAATCTGTTTATCTGCTTTCACACAATACAGCTTTTTTGGTGTCTGTAATCCTTGACTTGAGGCCCAATCTCTGCCTCTGTCTTCTACTGTCTTTCTCTATCTTCTTCTATTTCAAATCTCTCTCCAAGTTCCCCTTGTAAGGATACGTGTGACTGCATTTAGGGCCCGCGGGCATAACTCAGGAAAGCTCCTCTTTTGGGGGTCTTTAACTTCATCGCATCTTTTGCTGTATAAGGTGCTACTCATCCTTTGCCATGTGAGGTAACATTCACATGTTCCAGAAATCAGGAAGTGAACATATTCTCGAATACCGCCATTCTGCCCACTACAGTGACTTAGTTCAACACCTCATTTGTAGAAAACAATGACCGTGGGACACAAAACCTGCCCGAGCTCTTCTCTAAAACAGCAGTCGCACTCTCCATGCTTGATTCCCAGTGTGAGGTGGAGCTCTTCTCACACCAGACTCTGCTAAGTGTCTGTGTTGTAGGAGTGGGCCGCAAATAGTACAGGTTATAAGCAGTTCTTTCCTCTTGAATAACCATCTGCCCACCAGCTTCAATAGTTCTTTTCTACATGGTCCTCAAGACTTAGCTATAATTCTTAATCATAGAACTACTCCTGATCTCCATTGCTGAAAGTAATCCCTTCTGCATCTGAATTTCAATAGCATTTTATGTGTCTCTTTTATGTGACTTTTTTATGACGTAGTTCAATTTTTACCTTGTATCGTTCAAACATATATACTTTATCTCTCTTCCTAAACTCTGAGTTCTGGGCAGTTGAATCTACTCTTACCAGGACTTCCACGATGGTCTTTTAACTGATCTCTCACCTCACTATTCTTTACCTCAGTCAGTTCTTCACGTAGTGATCAGGGTGATCTTTTCAAAATAAAAGCAAAAACATACTATCTTTCTAAAATTATTTTAATGACTTCCTGCCACTCAGACTAAAATTTAACCTCCTTGCTATGGCCTTCAGAACCTGCTAGGGTGGCAAACCTTCCCCAGATTTTCAAGCAGCCAACCTCACCTTTGACCACTTTCTCCCAACACTTGTCCTTGTGCAAACTAAAAGATGTCCTGTCCTACAAAGCCATCTGCACCCCAGCAGCTGGCTGAGGCACTTCTTACCAAGAGGCACTTCTTTCCCAGGGCTCACACATCCTATTTCAGCGTACGAATCTTCCCTAGCAGGTAGAGTCCAAACTGGATCCAGCCCCCAGTTAAGCCATTTCTATCAAGTGGCTCTCTGCAGGTCCCAACCTGCAATTCTGAGCATAGATTTTTTTCCCCTGATTCTAAAAATGAAACTCATGCAAGTAGAAACATTAAGCAATGTAATAAGGTATGAAGGAGGAAATGTAAAGGATGCTCATCACAGAGTTATTTGCAATGACGAAAAACTGCAAATAGCCAAAATAGTTATCTGTAAAAAATGATTGAATTATGTTAAATCTAGCTACAGAAAACTAAGAGACTGTTAAAAAGAATAACATGATAGCTGCCCAGGGTTGGAGGATTGGGGGAAATGGGAAATGACTGGCCATAGATTGGGGATTTTCTTGGAGGGAGGGATAAAAACCTTCTAAAATTAATTGTAGCACAGCCTGTAATTCCAGCTATTTGTGAAGCAAGGAGAGTTACTTGAGCCCAGGAGTTTGAAATACGCCCAGGCAACCTAGTAAGACCTCCATCTTAAAATAAATAAATAAAATACAATGATTACACAGTTTCACATATACCAAAAAAAACCAAAACAAAACAAAAAAAAAAAGAATGGCACACTTTAAATAGGCAAATCATGAATTATAGCTCAAAGCTATTAAAAAAGAATATGATAGAGGTTAAGGGGCCAACTAAGATAACCAAGCTCTTACTTTTTAAATAATGCAATTTATAGAATAATTTAAATATATATTGCTGTTTTTAGAAAACAAAGTATATAAATATAGGTAGATATACAGATATAGTACTGTGCATGCAGGTGTGTGTGTGAGAAAGAGAACAAAGAGCGCTGCCTGGCTAGTGAATTTTGAACAGTTGGATTGGTGGGGAGATTGAAACATTATAAATATTATTTCATTCGTTATTCCAGCCAATTAGGTATGAGTTTGGGCTGCATGTACTTGAACACCTAGAACCCTGAAAGCAAAGCTGTTACTTTTTGTCACATAACACGAAGCCCGGGAACGGAGCTCTGCTTGCCTTGCTTTCAAGGTCTGATGCCTTCAAGATGGGCATCTCTAGGATACTCTGAGCTTTGCGTTACATCCATAACATAAGTGAAGGATTGATGGTTACTGTATCACTAGGCAGCCACGTAAAAACCTATCTTCTGTTTCCCTGAGCCCCATGCATGTCCGCTTGGCCTTACCAGCAGAATTCTATCACATAGCCGCCCTGGTTGCCGGGGGAGCTGGGAAAGTTTTGTTTTCTTTCCATTTGCAGCCTTCAGAGTGGAAGTCTGAAGGAGGAGGGTGAGAATAACTTTTGGGTCAGTGCCAGTCCAGCATATTATGCAGTGGTAGCCTCTGCACCCTTTCAGGAAGCTTTAATTTCTTTTACAGCTCAAACAGTAATAATAAACTAAATAGTACCAATCAAAGGTAGGCACTGTTTTACATATGTATGTGCAAATAGATGTGTGTGTATACTATACACACACATATATATTTGTATATATACAGATGTGTCTATGTAATCATACATAAAGAGTACCATATCCAACTTTTTATTTTGCATTCTGCTTCCACTTTTACTCAAAAAATTCATGGAAATCCAGTATTGGTGCCTATGGGTAACATCATTGTTTTAATTGCTATATTGCTACTTCATTTTTATTTAATGAATTCCATATTAAAAGGAATGTGTTGTTTCTATTTTTTTTGCTATTTTAAATAATGCTGCAATGAACACCCTTCTCTGCTGGCACTATAGCAAAATAATTTCTCTGTTGGATATGGTGACATTGCTTGTTAAGCTTTAAAAAAGTCTACTAATGATATGCAATGTGCTTAAAGTTAGCAAAAACAGAATTAGGATCATTCTTTTTTTATCCCATAGATATTTTCCCTTTTTCTCAAAACAACAAAGAACATTAAAAGGAAAACGTCTAGTAAAGATTCTCATTAAGGGAAGAGCTAAAGCCATGAACTCAAGAGAGATCCAAAAAAGATGCTGTCCTTCCTGATATGTATTTCCTGAGTTTGAAAATCAAAGTCTACTTCTTTAGTTGTTTTAAAAGGCAGAATTACTGTGTTATTTATACTGAAAATGAATTATTAAGATTACATTAATTTTGACACAAATTGACAAAAGCCAGAGGATTCAGACTGCACACTATTCTTCCATCCCTAACTTAAGAATCTTAAAGTAAAATTATTTTTAACAGAAGGACTGTGCTCCAATCAATCAAATTATGTATTTAAAAGATAGAGTGGTTACTCAGTAGGGCAGTTAAAACCATATCTGGTGTTACATGCTTCCATTGTAGGGGCTGACAATGTTCTTATGAACGTAGCAAAAGAGCAAATTGAATTCACTGAATTCAGTACTCACTGAATTCAGGACTGGAGATGAAAGGGATTCTGATAAATCTGACCCAGAACAATTCAGAATCTGCAAAAGCAGATAAGAGGAAGGCAAAAACGGGGCTCGCAAGTAACCTAGAAGTAATGTGCAATTTCCTGGAAAATGTCCACAAATATCCTGGAAGTGTGGGAGAAGTGGGAGGGGAGTAGACCGTCAGGAATCTGTGCCTGAGCTTGTCCTGATTAGTTGAACATGACACAAGTACATCATTCTGAATAATCATTCATATTTGAATTTGCTCTTATCTGATGCTACCAGCTGTTGTCCAATCTTTGCCAGTTATCTTCTAAATCTATGTCATTTATAAGAAACCCACTAAATTTACCTGTCTTTTACTCTCCAAAACTTCACCGACCTCCCTACTTCCTTTCCTCCATCCCAACCAAGCCCCCCGCCCACACCTGAGTTGAAAACAACGCAAAGTCTTCCCTGGAATCTGTCAAGACAGAAAATCTAAAGATCATGGAGGACCCCTCTTATCACACGTGGTTAGACCACTCTGTAATCAGTTAATCC
Source organism: Hystrix cristata (assembly GCA_004026905.1). NCBI lineage: Eukaryota > Metazoa > Chordata > Mammalia > Rodentia > Hystricidae > Hystrix > Hystrix cristata. The sequence goes on from PVJO010012403.1 coordinate 11,830, forward strand.
AAAGTTACTTCAAGTGGGAAACGATTTAAAACTATGCTGTACTAAAAATTTATTCTAGTGCATATCCACTTTGCATTTGTTGCTGGGATGGGAAAGTGTACTTCCTTCTGTTTGGGTGCTTTTTTTTAATTTTAATTTTTATTATTTTGGGGGGAGGGTTTCAGACAAAGTCTCGCTTTGTAGTGCAGGATGGCCTTGAACTCACTACGTAGCCCAGGCTGGCCTTGAATTTAAGGCAATCTTCCTGCCTCAGCCTCCCAAGTGCTGGGATTACAGGCATGCGTTGCCTGCCTGGCTTTTGCACGGATCTTTTTTAAGATAAACCATATCTATAATACAGTTCTATAACTTCCAGTTTGGGTTTCTCTGAGAAAATTTAGTACTTGGAAAGCAGACTGACTGCCAAAAAAAGCTGTCCACATTTTTTACAGCTTTTTCTAATCTTTCACACGTGTTTTACCTACTCTTATGAATACTCAGATGGCCTGGTGAGTAGTTACTAGCATTCATTCTTCTGTGTGCTTTATGTAGTGGACAGAGGCCAGTTAGTTGCTAATTGAGTCTGATGTGGCCAAGCAGTTAAATAATCACTAGTTTAAAAACCTGATGGTAGATATGTCAAGTTATAAATTTTGGAGTCTAAATCATTTCTGACAACTGGCAGAGAAACCCAGGACATAGCTGATTGCCATAAATTCACTCGGTAAGCACAGGTAGGGCTGATATTGAAAAGCAGCCAGGAACCATGGACAGGGCTAGCCTGAAAACTGGCCATTCGCAGCTGTGAGGATATATCGTGTGTCCTAGTGAATATCACCTCTTGTATCTGCCAGACTTCTGGCTGCTGGGACATAATCTGAACACCCACAATTTAAAGGTGGGGAGGATTAATTTGGCTTGCATTTTATGGAGATTCAATCCTTGGTCATCTGGCTCCAAAGCAGAAACATCATGGTAGAAGGGTGCAGTGAAGCCAAACTACTTAGTTCATGGCTGCTGGGAAGCAAAGCAGGGGAGCAGTGTCCTAGAGGAAGGGACCGGGGACCAAACAGTGGTCCCAAGGCTATGCCTATGTGACTCAGCCAGGCATCCAGAAGTATGCTCGCCAATCCCAGGGCACAGCCCAGAGCCAATCAGATTGCAACTCCACCCTCTTCGGCACACCTCCGACCTGGGTAAATTGATACTGTGGCTCCTATTCACTTGCAAATGAGAGAGCTCGGTCAATCAGTGCTCTAAAGTTCCTTCAAACTCTGAAATTCTTTATTGAATTATATATATGGCCTTAATTAATTTCTTCCCATGGGATTCATCAACATTTGTTCTTTCTCTGGACAAGTGTCATCTCTGAATTGTCAGTGACACACAGACTTTCATGGGCAATAAGAAGACAATAGAAAGGGAGACACGCACAATAGGGTACATATTAAATATGAATAACACCCATTATATGTTTTGCATATGCTACATCAAAAATAGATTTACTTGCACATAAAACCACATACTCCCACCCTCCTTCCTGACTCTCCAGGGATCAGTGTTTGTCAGGTTTTGTTTTATTTTTTAACCTGGAGACGATGCCTGCTTTTATGCCTTGCTTAGTTTACACAGACTGGAGCATGTTTTCCACATGCAGCTTCTTGTTTGCCAACAAGCCCAGCTGTTGGAGGGCACCGAAGATCATCCAATTATAGGAAACAATCTTGAATACTTTTTCATGTCTCCCTTGCCTGCCCTGGAGGATCTTTTCCAACAATTACAATTCTAAAGGCCTCTTTCATTTACAGGAAACATTTACTCCTTTATTGCTTTTCCTCCTTTCCAACTCATCCTAAAAGAGTTTACCATAGGACAGACAGAGAGCCCTGTTCAATCTGTCTCTGACAGACAGACCACAGGCAGCCAAGGCCAAGGGGAAGCAAGGCCATTGGACCAGAGAGCAGACTTTTATTCTGAACGTTCTTGAAAGAGAGACAGAACCCAACAAATTCACTTACTTGAAAAAAGAAAAAAAGGGAAAGAAAAAAAAAACCCAACAAACTTTACAATGCTCGCCCAGACTCCTGTATGCCAAGTCCCAGCCCATAATAAATTTTATTGCTATGTTATAAACTCCTGAAAAGAGGGACTTGGAACAGAAGTGCTGACACAAGCTGCCAGAACCCGCGTCTTCATTCTTGTGTGCTCTGTCTTGACATCAGCGCGTGTCTAGGGCGAAATCCCCCAAATCTCAAAACTGTTCTGCCCATCACACAAATTCTTTTTCTCTTAATTTTAATAAAAACAACTAGGAGGTCTTATCAAAGAGAAATGAATACTTTTGTAAACAGTAAATGGCTACATGTGGATGCTTGTGACTTAGAGCTTGGAGTTACTCAGCCAAAGTTAAATTCCAAATTGCAAATAAACCAACATTTTCTTGGGGGGGGTGATTATTCATTTAAATGACAGCTTTATGTACTATGATTAAGGTCATTAATGAAGGTACAATTACTTTATCATACATGACCGGGATCAAAGAAGACCTCTCAAGAATCAGTCATCAGCAACATAGAGTCAATACAGAAATTAGACCAAATATGAACTGGAAAAATTTGCTTAAATAATACCCTAGAGGTTAAAGAAACAAAGAGTTGACGCCACACAGTGAGAAAATTTAAAAGACACACTAGAGGTCACTGTTGCTACTTGAGTTAAAAATGTGTCTATTCATACATATAAAGTACTACATATGTGTATGAATAGATACATTTATATATATATATATATTCGGTGCATATAAGAAAAACTAAAAAGATTCGTTTCCTTCATTAAATTTAAAAGATCTATTAGGATATTTTGTTTTCCTGCTGGGTGTGTAGACAGATACTAAAAGAGAGATTTAAAAAGAAATTTTAATTTTGAGGATTTCTGTCACATCCAGATACACATCAAATACTTTATCTGTAATGAAAATTCTGGCACCTGTTTGGTGCCTTTCGAAAAGCACCTTTCATCCATACATTCAGGTGTATCTTCGGATACAAGTGAATAAGGCATCATGGTTGATTGACTCTTCTTGTTAGGAGAAAGGAATCCATCATTTAGCATTGTGCAAAAACGTAGGATTGTTAAACAGGAACACTGTACTGATCCCATCTTTGATGCCCTATGGAGAGTCTTTTAAGTGTGGCACTTCTGTGAAAAATCTTGGAATAGGTGTGGGAATTATTAGTAAAAGTTTTCAACGATACATGTATAAAAGGAAATTATTTTAGAAAAACTGATGTCCCCCGTGGGGCATTTTAATTGTTATGAGCCTACCAGGAAGAACACCCTTATCTGTAGTCTCAGGGGGAGACTCCAGATTTGTCTGTGCACAATACGTGAATATAATTGATAGAAAAGGAGCAAGTCCATTCCAGAGGCCCAAGCTGTGGGTCCTGAGTGGACTAATAGAAAAGCAAGGGTTGACTGACGTATCCCAACAGGAGCATTGGCTCACTGGGAAAGGAAAGAATATGTAAGATAAATTGATATTGCTCAGTTTTTTTCCCTTCCTTTCTCTTTCTTTCTTTCTTTCTTTCTTTCTTTCTTTCTTTCTTTCTTTCTTTCTTTCTTTCTTTCTTTCTCTCTCTCTCTCTCTCTCTCTCTCTCTCTCTCTCTTTCTTTCTTTCTTTCTTTCTTTCTTTCTTTCTTTCTTTCTTTCTTTCTTTCTTCCTTTCTTTCTTCTTTCTGCTAGGGACTGAACCCAGGTCCCTGCACATGCTAATCATATTCCCTATGACCCCCCCATTTCTAGTATTCTTCTTAAAGTATTACCCCTACGTATGGGCCCTACTAAGAGAATTGTCACCCTGTAGTCAAAAGTTTCAACTGTAGGCTTTGAAACATTTTCAGCAAGATTATCATTTCAACTCCCTCGCTCTGTATTCTTTGCATGTGAAGCATGCCTTTGTTTCATAATGCCAGGCCCAGAGGAAAGGAAGAATGGAGGGAGAGCAGAAAAGGCAACAGTCTCCTTCCTTTGCTTAACTTCTACTTTGCTCTGCAGCCTATTTTGCTTTGTCTTGCAGATCACAGTCCTGGGAGTAATTAAAGTTCAAAGAGCTGGATAATAACTCCTCAGGAGCTGGGTGCTTTCTACAACTTTCATGGACACGGGTAAAATAGATTTTGAATTTAATTTAATGGAGTTCCATATTTTTAATCGTATTTTCCAAGTTTCCTTTGTTGAATTAATGGTAGTAATGGGGAAAACTATTAGGAGGCCCGCAGCCTCAATATGAATCAGAAGAAAGTCCTTTGCCCACGCAGCAGTCCTAGACTCTCCGCTTCCTCTACTGCCCAGCTAGGTTCACCTCAGGCAAATTCCTTGCTAAGGCTAATTTTTCCTTTGCAAAAAAGAGATGCTAATTTTTTTCTCTCCAGGCAGAATTACATAAATCGATGGCTCTGAAGTGGTTGGCACCAGGCTGGGCACAGAAAAGCTTTCATTAAACATCAATTGTCATTATCATCATGAAGAAAATTTATCGAATTCCTTCACACCTATGGAAAAGGGATAGAAACTGTGCTTAAGCAGATTTAAAACAACAATAGCAACATTAAATAATAATAGTCAAATTGAACAGCTTGTTGTTGGGGGGGCAGGTTTTAATTAACAGTTATGTTTTTGTTTTTCCAAACAGTTTCGTATATACGAACTCAAACTTGGACTTCAGGGAAAACAGAACACTTTACTATTATGACACAGAACTATTACCATAATTTTTTGGTTAAGAAAATTATGTGCATTTTGTTAACCAAAAAATAGACATTAAATGTGTTTGTGTTTTGTACCATGTAACTATATTCTGAAAATGCCCTATTACCCACAGCCTGGTTAGGGGACAGCGGGGCCCATTGAAGTCAGCCGCATTTTCGAGCAGCCCCACAGTTCTTACAAGGTTGAAAACCACTGCCCTCACTGGCTCTGGTTGCAATTATAATATGCAATACGTTTTGTTTTACATGGAAGCTTTTATAATGAAATTTGGAAGCCAGCGTCATTTCCCTCCCTTTGCTTACTACAAAAAGAGGATTTGAGGGAAAACAATAAAGGAAATGGCAAAGAACCATTGTGTGACCTTGGGTAAATCTCTTCAGTGGTTCAGTCTTACACAAACACACACACACACACACACACACACACACACACGGGGGGGTTAGTCTCTAAATTCTTTTGCGAAGCTATGTCAAGCAAAAAGTAGAATGGAGATTTGCAATTCCTTTGTTGTTTTGAATAATGCATACATTGATCAAATTGAATAAAAAATTGTTACCAAATTTCTAATTAACCAAACAATTGCTGAGTCTCCAATGTAGTCTTTCTTAAGAATTACTGCCCAGGGTAGGGAAATGAGAAGTTTCTTTCTCACTTGAGTATGCTCTGAGAATTTGTAAAGGCTTACAAGCATTTCAACCAAGAAATGATCCAGAAGTAGAAAACATCATAGTTGTATCTTCTCATCTTATTGTAATGGGAACTTTGAAATGCCTGTTTGACTAGATTAAAATATTTTTTTAAACCTTTGTTCTCAGTCACACTCTGGAACTTCACTTCTGAGCTGCCTTTATTTTATTAACTTTTTGGGTCAACAAAACAGGACTTGGGCTGAAACACAGCAAGATATCTACCATTTACAGAAAAACGGTATAAAAAGAAACCCCTCAGTCAGTGATTCCGCTTCGCTGATGTCATCAGGTGTCAGACTTTGGCGTGACCTGGCGTGTCCAGGTCAGAGAGCTAGTCGGGTTGTGTTTACACGGCACAGAAGGCAGAAACCGCACAACTACCTCAAGCATGGTCCTGCCTGATATGGCAGTTCTGCTGTGAATAACTTTAGGTACTTGTTTTCTCCCCTCTGTTGGCACGAGCATTGTGCCTCATCAGGGAACCTTTATGCCACACTGAGACGTCCGGGGTGAACGGATGTTGCAGCTCCCTGAAGATGTTGCAGCGGCCGTGCTGAAGAATGACCCAGATGGGGAGGAGTGCTGGGCGGGGCGATGGTCCGGAAAGCTCTTCACTGTGAGCTCCGCGCTGCAGATCAGTGGGCGGCTCCGGACAAAAAGAAAGCAACTTTTTACCTTGCTTGTTAACTTAGCATATGCCTTAGAGTATTCGATGCAAAACATCCTCCCACCACAGGGAGAAGTCATCGCTCTGAGGGAGGGCCTGGATTTCTTGGCTGCTCGAGCTCTGTGGTTCTGAATCGGTCACTTCTCTCCAGAATTTGAATCTTTCAGTGCAATGAGGAAAAAGGATTTGAATGCCTTCATGTGTCTGGGGTGTAACAGGAGCTATGAGGAATGGAGTTCTGAATTTAAGCACAATCACGCATCCCTGGGATTCATTTTTCCACTTAGGACCTACAGTGTGATCTTCTCCAGGGCATCTCAAAATTCAGGCCAATGTGCTCACCAGAACCATCTATGAGACTGTTTTCAGATACCATGTTCCAGGGCCTCACCTGAGGTCTCCTGAGTTGATAACCAGGCATGGGGCCTAGGAAGCCACACAGAGTCAGTGCCTCGGCTGCCTTTTATTCTTGGTGCGTGACCATTGTGACAACATGACCAGCTCTGAGCCTTAATAAGAGCTAAACTCGTAACTCAGTATAGAACTTCTCCAAATGGCTTGTGGGTTCCACCATGACTATAGGACGGGAGGAAAGGACAGTGTGCTTCAGAGGTACTGCACAAATCTGAAATTTTGAGAGAATGGAATGAAGAGTATTGGGGGTGATCAAGAAATTTTTAATCAATTTACAGAAGTGACACCTGTATCTCAGTCATGTCTGCCACAGCACAGAATTTGTCTCTTCTGCTAATTGCACTTTTAAGTAGAAATGGAGTTATCACAACCAGCGAAGTAGTATTATAGGGCAGGTTTTGCCAGCTTGTTGTTTTTCTTTAAACTACTCCATACTTTCTGAATAAATGCTTTGAAAAGATGATTTTAACTTGTAAGTTATTTGTTTTAACTACCATTTTTCTTGTAATTGCAAAAAAAGGACTTCACACGCCATTTAGATTGTTTAAAAATCAACTGGAGCTGGGGATTTAGCTCAGTGATTAGAGTGCTTGCCTTGAAAGCACAGGGGCCTGAGTTCAATCCCTAGCACCACAAAAAAATAAATAAAAATAAATAAATAAATAAATAAATAAAAAAGCTAAAAATCAACTGGAGTCTATAATTATGTATGTCAAAGGGCATAAAGAAAGATGCATTACATTTAAAATAGCTAAGTTGTTCACTTTATACTACACACCTTTCATATGTGTAAGAAACGTGTGAGAAGAATAAAAATTTAAAATAAATATATGTCTAGGTTATGGAGAAAGCATACTGCACAAAAAAAATCCTTGTGTAAGTGCTCAATAGGGTAGGGCAAGGAGATATTTATAGTTCCACAATGACATAATGCTTACTGCACTAGGAATTCATTCATCCTTCCAATTGGCTTGAGAGGCATTTGTAGCCAATAAAGCATATTTGTGTCCAAGCTGGGAGTGAAGTCCAGACCCCACATAGCAGACCTGAGACACTTTGGCCCAACGAGCTTAACTGATGTCAACTGTAAACCACTTTTCAAAAGCATGTTGTCAGTCTGCACAAGGCTATCCATTCTGATAATCTCATTCCATTTTTCATTTTATTGTTGAAAGGAGAAATAGATTAATGAGAATCCAAATCCCCCTGGAAAGAAAACCTTCCATATAAGGCATGCCTGAAGAGAGATTTGGAAAAATTACTTATTCTTTGTTTTACCAAGTCACATTTAGACCATTTATATTTTAAAAATTCTTAACCCAGGTCACTGTGGCCTACTAGATTAAATCTGGAGGGAAAAAAAAAGGAAAGAAGAAGCAAAATGACAATGATGATGATAGTGACAATGACAATGATAATATGATGATAATGATGCATTGAGGGAAACTAAATCTCCAGGTCCTGGAGTGCTTGTGTGTGTCATAGGAATTTGGAGCTAAACCCCTAAGATCCAGCTCAGATCCCAGAAAACAAAACAGCCCCAAATTCCATTTGCAGAAGGTGTACCACGTGAAGGAAACATTTGTCTAAAGAGAGTTTAAAATGTTCAGTTCCTAACTGTACAAGACGTACAGTTCCTTTCCAGTGTTCCAGAAAAACAAAGATAAAGCATTTACTGAAATTGATAATCAGAATTGTACATTGGCTTATGTCAGAACTGAAAGAGCCTTAGAAATCATTTTGTCACACTGAGGACATCATTTTACTGACCAAGGAATTAAAGCATAAAGAGATGCCCTTAGACATTTTGAAAACATCATTTTTACCAGTCCTTCAGTGCAGTGGGACTAGTGAGGCGGAAGAGGAAATGCCAAGGTTCGAGAATTCTCTTGCCACCAGAGTTAGTACAAGAGCCCGGCTTTCCAACCCCCCAGGGCCAAAGACTGCATTTGAAAGAATGGGAGACACTATTTAAAAAATTTTATTTTTTAAATTACCTCATTAATTTATTTTTTTAATTTCATTTTATGTATGTTATGGTTTAGATCTAAAATGTCCCCCCAAATTCTCACGCATGTGGAAAGTGATTGGATCATGGTTGGCACGATACTATCACTGGATTCAGCCAGTGACGAGTTCAGTAGCTCTGTGTGCTGCTAGGAGGTCGGGGCTAGTTGGAGGTGGGTCCCTGGGGCCGTGGTCGGGAAGGATATGTTTTTGTTCCATGCTTCTCTCTTCTCTCTTTGCTTTCTGGTGCCAGTTGTTGGGCATCTTTTCCTCTGCCGTCCTGTTTCTGCCTTGGAGCCAAGTGGCCATAGATCGCAGCTGGGAGCCAAAATGAACCTCTCCCCCCTTTAAGTTTCATGTGTCAGTATTTTGTTCAGCAACAGGAAAGTGACTGACAGTTGGTCAGTCAGAGGACAGTTTGGCTTTGATGTTCAACAGAGACGCAACAAAACACTGTTTCTGCACAGAGGTTTCTGCCTTCGATGAGACTGCTGTAAACTGTGTTCCTGCCTTAAATAACTACTATCTCAGGTTATTTTTCAACTTTGCCTCACCCCAAGACTCAAAGTGACCTTCATTGCCGTGGAGAACCCAATGTTTCAGCAAAATAAACCCCATTTGACTGATGACAGGATAGTGACACTGGGTTTTGTCATCTTTTTCCTCCAGGCCGTCCCAGTGCCAGGCTCCTGAGTGGAACTGAGAAGCGCTCATCTAGACAGATCTCCAGTGTCACAGGAGTCCATAAGAAAGTGAATTTGTTGCTCTTGGGTAGATCCAGATACGATCTGGCTTCATTGTTGACCATAAATAATTGCGGCACAGGCACATCGAGGAGCTACATTCCACTTGCTGGATTGCGTTCTGTGCATTTCATTACTGTATTCTTTCTAGGTCTTCTGATGTCTGTGTTCAGAACCATCAGATGTGGGTCGCCACTGTTCCCTTGGGACAATGGGATTCTCTATGTGAGAATGAGAACAGACTCCTTATTTGTTTTTAATACTTAACACTAGAGCCATCAGGCACTGAGAACATGGGCTTCAGCCCTTCTATCTTCAGGTCCCCATTGTGGGTGCATCAAGGCACACTGTGGGAAGCAGCACCGGTCAAGTGCGCCTCATCAGCTGAGCCAGTGAAGCCCTTTCAGGGCCAGGGAGGGTGGTCGTGAGGCTGCATCCTGGCCCAGAGGGAAGCCAGAACTTCAGATGCTCTGACAGGGAGAGAGCAAGTATCTGTTCCCTGTGGATTAAGGCTTGTGCCCTGCGGTTTGGAGAGCCAAGGTGTTGCGTGTGCCACTGACGCTCTCTGCACTGAGCTGCCTTCCAGCAAACTCAAACCACGGTGACACAGACACCCTGCCAGATGGAAATTAATTAAGACCCTGTGCTGACATCCCGTCTGAGCTCACGCCACCCTCTAGGAGGGGCGGCACGTCACTGGGAGAGAGCAGACACAGCTGTAGGAGCTGTCTAGACCTGCAGTGATTAAGAAGCTCTCTGCTGCCTTAACGTCAAGTGTGTTTTCTTATGTCAGTATTGTCTCCTAATTTTAACATGACTGAATTGTCAAAGGGTTGTGGGTTTTTCTTTTTTCTTTTTGCATTGCCTACGAATTGACACAAGTCCTCTCTTTTCTGGTTTCCATTAGACTCCACTGTATGGCCACGCAGAGAGTCAACTCTTCTTTTTAAGGTTATGTGTTTTCCATCTAATACCACGTAATAGCCAGGCACATAAACATATGTTTAGGCATTTTGAAAAACATCTTGAAATTTAAAGTGCCTTATGTCAGTCACAGGCATACAGTACTGAAGATGTGTATGGAGCAGACAATGTATTCTGAGGGAAGATCCCTGTAATTACTGGGCATGCTCTTCTGCCATTAAAATACCATTTTTATTTTGTCAAGACACTAAGAGCAATTAGAGGCCAGTGTTGATTGATTACTTGCCAATTTTCAATTTTTAAATCAAAGCTGCTTGGGACGTAGTATTTATAGTCTCCCCAAACATCCATAGTTACTCTATTTGCATTTTATACGCCTTCAAAATGACAACTTACTTTCTCCCTTTAAAAAAAGATTGAAGAAACATTTGTTCTCAAGATGAAAAAACATTATATACCGAGCAGTCTGTTATAGCTAAGTGATGGTCCTGTTGACGTAATGGTTCTTAATAAAACTGTGAGGAGTTTTCTGCTCTATAGAGCTCAAGGATGCTGAATGTGGAGGACACGGACCCCCCCATGCAGCAGTAAGAACAGCACAGGCCTTCCAGATACTTCCATCTGAAGAGGTGATGACATGTTCTTGTCCTCCAGTCCTCAAAGTTTTTTCCTTAATTATTTAAGACAGTCTCTCTCCTTAGTAATTGTTTTGCATGTTTGCCTCCTCCCCCAAATTAGTAGGAAAATCACTTTTGCACAAAGCAAACTGCATTGTTTAAACAAAAGACAGTGTAGACTTTAACTAGGGGAGCAGAGATGGAAAAGAAAAAATAGATGTGAGAATTAGTAGAAACTAGACTTGATTGATTGAGTTTGAAGAATTAAAGAGATGACTGAGCTGTGGATGACTCTAATAGTAAGGAACCTCAGTGCAGCATTTGAGCAGGAGGGGCATACACAGCGTAGGGAACATTGCTTTTAATTCTCATCAACAGACATGATTTTTTTTTTTCAAACTAATACTCCCATCCTACCTTCATGCCTTACTTTATTCCAGAGGGAGAGAAGTGGCATATGGTCCATCATGTACCGCTGCTCTTGGAAGATTCCCAGGAGGAAAATAGTTACTTCTCTGGAGGCCCCATATGGGCAGCCCAAGGATTACAGTCAATGGAGCTGGGCCGGGACCAGCCCTGGTCAGAAGAGCCAGTTGGAAAGGGGAAAATTCAGCAAGTCTTCCCATTGTTTAGTCTACACGATGACTGCCCTCTGCTATCTCCAAACCTGCAAGAAAGTCACACACACACACACACACACACACACACACACAAACACATTGAGAAGTATTTTAATAGATAGGAGTGTATGTTTTGACTATAAAAATTCTATATCTAAAGAAAGGAAAGAGATTCCAATACAGGGCAACCCAGCTCTTACCTCAAGGGTAAGCATTTGTTTCAGATGTGTCCTGAAGCATCAATATTTGTTAGAGGAGAATTTGCCTCTGGATCCTCCTCTAACTTCTACTCTGTTGATACTACTGATTCAAAAATGTTAGCCTTTTGCAATATAATTATTCTTTGAAAATAAGAATATGTATAGCCAGCTATGACCCAGATAGTATGATATGTTTTACGTAACGCTTTCCTCCCAACAACACGTACATATACAGATGAAGAAACGGAAACACAGAGAAGATAAATGACCTGGCCAAGGTCACATGACAGGAAAATGCACCGATAAGGTTTAACACCGAAGAGTCTGGCTGATTACCAAGATGATTTTTTTTTAAACTATTTTCTGTGACTTAGTCATCGGATTTACAAACAAACCGGGTGTTCTTGTATACAAGATCACAATTATCTCATTCATTATTGTCAGTCCTTTATTGGTTTACAATCTCAGTTCCAACCCTTAGTCATGTGATCCCACGCAAACCTAGGAAAGCCTAGGAAATGATGAGCTCAAGCTTTCCCAGTCTGGTGATTTTTTTTTTTTTAACTGAGCTCTAGCTAGACACATGAATTGCTAAGACTAAAACCAGGGCTCTTGCATCTTAGCTAACACCTGCCTCTCTCTATGCAGAGATATATTTTAATTAGTTGCTCTTCCTGGGAGAGATTGTAAAACTGAATGCAATTAAACAAAAAAGAGACAGCAGATTTTACAGCAAAAAAAGTGCTTGGAAAGCTGTCTAGATGGATACATATTCAAAGATAGCAATTTCAGAAACAAGGCAAACCTGCCTTGTTTTACAACGATGTGCTGCGCAGCAACAAGCACAGCCTTTTGCATATGCTTGGGAGTCCATCCTTGTCTGTTGGTGCTCACGAATGTTTGGGGGTTGAATTAGGACATAAGCAGGGCAGTCATTCTCTGGCTATGGTTTCATATTGGCAGGGGATGGCAATGACAGGCAGTCTAGGCTGTACAGTTCACAAGTCTTACCACTCAAACAGTCCAGTGGTAAGTTTGGACTTACCCCCAAGGGCCGACCATGAGTTCTGGAAGGTAATAACGCACCTGTGCTAGCTAAAGTTGTGTGATGAGGCTTGGTCAGTTTTCTTGAGGTGTGAAGTGCTGGTGCTGATCTCTGCTCTATTTTCGTCAGGGTAATCTAGCACTACTGAGAAAGTGCTAAATGAAAACTGGCTATTTTATTCAAATTTGACTAATGAAATGCCTATAATACAACCAGTGGTTGCAGAAGCATTAATGACGTCTGAGCAAAACTCTAGGGACTTCCTGACTTAGCCCAAGTGCTCATTGCTTGCTGGATGTAGGAAATGTTAGTGGCCAAAAGGTAGATCACAAAAACAATAACAGGGGCTGGGGATTTAGTTCAGTGGTCAGAGTGTCTGCCTTGCAAACACAGGGCCCTGCGTTTGATCCCCAGCACCAAAAAACAAACAACAAACAAACAAACAAAAAACCCCAAAACAATAACAACAGCAACAACAACCCATGGGCCAGTACCTGGCCATGAACAGGTTTATATCAGAAAAGATCAAACCTTAAGCAGAGAAAAGTACTCAAAACAGATACATTGTGTAAAGTACTATTACTAGGCAAAAGAGATCTTGCGGAGAATATTCTAGGTGAAAAATTAAAGGTAAGTGTTAGCCTCATGCTAGAACATATGAAACTGGAGCTGTATTGAACAGTATAAGGCTTGAATTCATTGGTATGTATTTTGAAGGGTTTGCTACACCAGCGCTCTTTCCAGCTCAACATATTTGCTGGTGTTTTCGGCTCCACCTCAAGGCCCACTGCTGACCAATGGATGTTCAGCTGTGGAAATGCATGTTAGTCATGTTTTGCCCTATAATTGAAACAGTAAACTTGATTCTAAGCTTAATTAGCCCCCCCCAGACATCAGAATGCTGTAAATTAATAATCAGGAATATAACTCCTTTAATTTGATCTTTCTTCATGTCCCATTTTTCAAATTCAAAGTCCTTTTGGAATAGGAATCAAAGAAATGTTAAAGTTGATCTGATCTTGAACATGAAACCAAATTCTCACACGAGAACATAACAAGCAGGAAAAAAAGAGGGATTTCGAAAACCGTCATTTTAAGACATACTGAATTCCCAACACTCTGTTTTTCAGTGTCTTCTAGGTGTTCTGCATTAGATGCCTGCTTCGCCTTCTCTAGCAGGCCCACTCTGTATGTCATGCTCCTGCTCGTGAAATCTGGGCGTGCACTCGTAAACAGACCCGGCAAATGGTAGGCATCAGCCGTTGCATGATGGGCAATCATCAATCATCCATTGTCAGTTATTTCTGTCCCAGTGAGTAAGCCTTTATTTAAAGCATAAAGTAAGAATGTTGCCAGACCACAGGAACAAGCCCTGAGCTGTTTGCAGGTGCTGCTACTCACAGCTGCCAATTAAACCCCTGACATTTCCATAGTGGCCATGAGGCACAGTGTATGCTTTTGACATTCAAATTCTTTAAAAAACAATCACCGATCTCATATTGTCAATACATGTGTCTTCTTTTCCTATAAATGCTACAGTAAGCTTTTAAAATATCTTATTTTAGAAATAGAGGAAGATGAATTAGAAAAAAAAATCCAATGAATTGAATTACTAAGATGTGCCCGTCGCATTCTTTCTTGTACCTGGGAAGTAGCCGTGTTTCAGATGTGGAGAGTGTTCCTCAACACGCACATCTGCATGGTGGAGTCTCCTTTTCAATTTTTAATTTCAATTTTTAAAAATCTTCTGCCTACTTTTCTTTCCCATATTTTCTCCTTTGGATCTTCAAATGTGACTAGCCTTCTCATGCAATTCATTTAAAATTCTATATTGCAATTTTGATCACGTAGGCACATTCTGTTCCTTTCATTGGGATTCATGATTCTAGTATGTGTGTTTTGTATTTGAAAAATTTCATGAAATTTGTCTGGGACTTTTTATTTAGTCTCAGATGTAAGTACATAAAAGAGTGTGTTCCAGGGCAGAGAGTTTACATTCACATATTTCCATAGTGGAAAAAGAAGAGCACCCAATCATTCTCAGAGAATTACAGGTCTAGTGGATGTGTTCATTTACAAATATTACATACAGAGTCAGAGAGAAAAACAGCTACATGTATCTTTCGGAATATTCCACTTTAATTGATTTTCCAGTTTTTCTAGATGTGGGTAACTCTTGACAGGAAATGAACTGTGGTGACAATCGTGGCAATTTTAACTAAGTTATTCTTCCTGATCAGTCTTAACAAAATGAAGACATGTCCTGTATGGTTTTATTTTGCTTTGCCAAGAATTGGGTCATAATCATCTACGATTGTAAGTATGAGTCTTTGTTTTTCAGGTTGAGCAACAGCCTTTGATTGGAGGCTGCCGCTTGCTCTGTCTCTGTGCTGTTCATCTGACCGCGCTAGACACAGTTACTTCCACATTCTTTGAAATCCCCAATTCCCACCACATGCAGGGACGTCTGGTGAGGAAAGCAAGGTTGAAAACGTCAGGATCTCTTTCAAACAGATTTAGCTGATGACTCTGGCAGGTGATCTTTTTCTTCCATGGTGATAGTATCATTTTCTTGCTTCCAAGAGGAGGAAAAATTGCCATCCTCTTGGAGAGAGACTCAGCAAATTTCCATTTTAAAAAAGGAGAGAAAATTTGTTTCTGCCTTCTACATAATGAAGACCTACAGAAGAGCTGAGTTTCAATAAAAATAAGCTTTCTTCCGTATATTAGTTATATCATAAAAGCTGCCCTACTAACATATTGAATGGTGAAGATCTGAATAAGAGGGAAAATTTCAACATTACATCAAGAATATGTGTGTATTTTAAATGAAGAAAATCAATGCAATGACTTCTAGTGGCTGTGAGCCTCTGGGGTACATACACATTTCTCATTTAACAGAGTCGAGGAAGCTGTGCTGTGGCTTTGGGTTTGGACTGCTCGTTTGGGACAATGTCTGTCCGCAAGCTTCAAGGTAGAAGGACTGACCTTGCTTCAGTAAAGCTCTGTCCCTAACTAGTTCCATATAGGCCACTTGTCTCCACTGGGCATAAGGTGCCCCTGGTTGCAGTCACAGTGAGAATATTAGTGGTGAGCACAACCACTGTAGTAATAAAGGCAGCCACCACTGTGGCAGGCAGCTGTGTAGAGTGGTTAAGAGTGCAGACTTTATGGCCAGGCTGACTAGGTTTTAATCCTGGCTCTGACACTTTCTAGCCATGTAGCCCCAGTCAAGTTACTTACTGTTTTTGTTCTTCAGTTGTTTCCTCTGTAAAATGGGAAAGTAATAGCAGCTTCCCTATTTGTACCTCAAATGTTTGGAGTGGTGCCCAGTAAACACTTAAGGAAATGCTGTAGGAATGTTAACTAAAATAGACGAGTATCCCCACAGCGTGCTATCTATTCCCATTTTTCGGATGAGAAAACTGCAACTGTGAAGTTAAGGCGTCTTCCCAAGGCTGCTGGCCAGCAACTTGCTCAGTTAGGATTTTAGCCTGAGTTAGTGTGACTTCAGAACTCAGGCTCTTTCCATCTATCTTTTCAGGCATCTTCCTATTTTAAGCAGTCATTTCATTTTTAAACACAATCGATCAAAAGAGAAAAGTCGAGAGATTGAAAAAAATAGGCAATATCAAAAACATTAGAGAATGCAAGAATTCCAGAGGGTAACAGAATTAAGAATCCTTTAAGGATGGGGAGGAGAGACACCCCTTAAAGTCAGAGGATCAGTAGTCACTACACACATCGCTCTTGAATGAATTTGGCACACGTGTAACCCCGTTTTCTGCACGAAGGTTAGTAGCTACATGTGTAGACACTTAGGAAGTAGGTGTATGTGTTTTATGTAATTTTGTCAAAGAAGGAGACCCGCAATGCTCTTAGGAAAAGCTATTTATAAGACGGTACCAGTATTTTCCTAGTGATTGAATCTGATTTGGTAGATTCTGTGGCTTCCTTTTCCTCCCTAGCTGGATCTCTCAGGGCAGAGAAAACTGGGCATGGAAGGAAACAAGTGCTTGCTGTCCCAGGGTTGGGTCTCATCAGCACACGCTTGTCTCTCGTGTTGTCTTCATCAAGGTTATTATTTTGGGCACTCTTAACATTATAATGTTATGTTTCAACTATTTTCAAAACTGAAATACACAAGGTCTTTCATTTCCTTCCTGAATACTAAGATTATTTCAACTCCATGCATGCAAAACAGAATATTATGCAGGAAATTAATCCTATCAGAGCAAAGTAGCTACTGAAAAATTGCCAAACACAATAAACATTGGTAAAAAATGGAGTCCAACCACTTGCACAGAGAATAATTGAAGCTATGGATTCACTTGGGGTAACTAAGCAACTTTTCATTATGAATTATAAAGCTTTTCAAACATAAAATGATATCTGAGAGGAGTGCATTACCTAAAAGGTTTCGATAAGCAATGAAAAGAGCTTTAAAATATGCAGCAGGGATCAATCATTCAGCTGTAGAGTGTTACTTACTTACTTACACTGTGTGGCGTCACCTACATTCCTTGATAAACAATGTCCCATAACCTCTGAGCATTCCCATTATTTTCGTCAGCACCAAGACATAAGAAATGACAAAAATGTCAGATGATGTTTTATTTACTAATATAAAACAAGTTCTCCAGGAAGTAGATGTTCTACGACAGTGGAAGTTTATGAAGTGCATTTCCTAGCATCAAAAATGATTCACATTGTCCAGGGAAGATATAAAGCCAGCTGTTTATGATGAATTTTAATTGAAATGTTACTCGTCATGGGTATGAATTTTTTTCATTCGAGAGATGACATGTCCTGCTTCTTGGGCTGAAGGACAGCTGAGTCTCCCTGAAAAAGAAAAGTAGGTAGTTGAAACACACTTTTTAGCACCCAAAAGGTGTTTTGTAGCTATCTTGGTGTCATCTGCCAGAATGAGCATTCTGATGTTTTTCACAGTCATCATTTTGCAAGAGACATTTAAATCAGTTACATGAGAAATTAAACCCAGCATTCCGCCTCAGATAGCTCCCTATCAATGAAAAAAAAACAGTAGAAAAACAAAAAATGAGACTATCAGTTGGGAAGATAACTGGATAGGGAAGAGTCCCCTATTTGGAATCAGCGTTGGACTTCTATTCAATGTGCTGCAGGATAGGGTATGAAACAGCAGAGAGAGAGAGAAGACTATTGACAATTAAGGATTTTCCTCTCCGATGGAAGGCAGCTGGGATGTGGTCACGCAACGTTGATGCATGCTAGGCAGAAGGGAAATACTAAACGAAAAATCGGGAAAAGTAGAGTTCAGGCTGACAAAGTACATAGAAAGATAAAATAGAAGAAGGGGAAGACTAGACACGCGAAACATGGTTTTGAAACCTCGTGGCTTTTGCAAAAACTCAATCACTTACCAGCCTTAATGTGATTTAGTAAAAACTTTGGTTTAGTCGTGTTAAACTCATGCAGTGGACATCCATCCACACTTCTGAGGACCCACTTTTCTCTCGACGAGGAGAAATAGAGTTGAGGCAGTCTGCCATTTGGATTTTAATATGAAAACATCAATTGGCATCACAGGAACTTGGCTAGCCTGCTTTGTGGGAGTAGTACAAAGCAGTTGATGCTCCATAGATATAGGAATTGATTTACTTCAATTACCAAAGTCAATTTTCCAGAATGGAGTGAAATATATGGAAATGTATCTCAAAAGGTCATTTAAAATTGGTCTAAATGACCCAGCAGCCCTGCATTCTGAATAGTACTTTACTTCATAAGTAACTCCTCCTCCTCACCTTTGCCCGTGGGAGGTGTAGGCTGAAAGCACCTGACTGGAAGCTGGTAAGACAACCACGGTATCCCACCACCCTCTCTGCTCAGGAATCACGTAAGAAGCTCACTGGCACAGTTCTCTGGCACAGTTCTTCGTGTAGAACTAGGGTTTGCTCCTGCAAGTAATAGGTCAGAAATTTCATGTTGGTCTTTGTTTTTTTTTTTAAAGTAGGTGTTATTTCAATTGTGAGTCTCCTTTTTAACTGACCTGCCATGAAAGTTTTTGTATATACTGTGTATGTGGTAGAAACACAGATTATTCTCCATTCAGAAATGCTAGCGCATTTACGCACATATCACTGCGTGTGCGTGTGTGTGCCTGTATGTGTGTACCACGTACTATTCAAAAATACAAGTGGGCTTTTTGGTCTCAAAATCTGCTCAGATTGCTCAGATGATTTTCTTCATGTGTTTTAACTTACCTAACGGCAAACCTCCCTTCATTCTCCACAAGTCTAATTAATCTGACAGGACTGGAAACTTGTTCTTCCTGTTCACACTTATTATTCATTTCTCCAGAATGCCCTGTAGGAAGGACAAAGCAAAATAAAGTGGTATTTACCAAACACCACAATACTAAATGCTCTTTTAGGCTGACTTGGCACAGTGCTGGCAGGGGGAAGACCTGACTTTAGGGAGACTAAAAAAAAAAAATGACATTTTCTAGAACGTCATTTATTGAAACAGATCTTAAAGAAGAGAACAATGTCCATTTCCCCCTGCAGTTTTTCAGTGAGCTCAGGGGATTCCAATTTATCTCAACTGTATCTGAAATCTTTGCTAAATAAATGACAGGGATATCATATTTGGCCTGATAAACCTTCCCTCTACAATGGCAAATGTGGAGATCATTGCAGGCTTTTTTTAAGCACTACCAACGTAACCTAAAACATATCAGATATTTTGTGAAGGGCTCGGTTGAAACACAGAATTGATAAATGCAAAGAGAAAGAGCTTTTCGTTCTTTTTTTTTTTTTTTTTTTTTTTTTTTTTGGTTACCTTTGGAAATTTCCTCAGAGAGCAAACTTTTGATCGGAGACAAAGATCCTTACAAGGTTGGTACAGGTGGGTAATTAAAAAAATAAGAGAATTTATCTGCATACATTATTTAAATACCTAAAGCATTTCTCTGCTTTAATGATAAATTACGATCAGTAAAATCTGTTGGCTGCCTTCAAGCTAACTAATGGATCACTAATCAGCAACAGTCAAATCATTCTGAGGTGGAATAAATATCTCCAAGGATGCTGCAGCCAATTTTTATGGTCTAAACCTATAAAGATGGTTGCATGTATATCTGCATTTTTGTACTGTGCATGTGTATATGGATATATTCACACATGCATGCACTTGAGTGTGTTAAAAGCCTATTCTTTGACACCTTCTAATTCACTCATAATGGCTCTATTCCCTTCGGTCTGTTGTGTGAAAAAGATTGTTCCTGGAACTAATTAATCCTTAAAGAGATCAGCTGATACATCTCATTGTTAGCAATACATTTTTAATTGTTCATTTTACTCAAGCACCATTTGAACACAAGTCAATTTGCAATTTCATTAAAGAACTAAAAAGGCCTGGGGTCTATTTCTGTTTTTTTTTTTTTAAGAAAAGGATAAAAAGCAGGCAAATTTTCATAGAGGATGTTAATCCCCTAATTAATTTTATGTATCAAGCAAGAATTAATGTGTGGTTCTAGTTGAGCAGAGGTCCTCTTGCCAAGAAGTGTATTTGGTCATAACTTCACTCTCCCACCCCCACAAACCTCTTTACAAGCTTTGCAGCCAAATACCCTGGCGACTAATGACAAGCTTTGAAGCAACATTCACAGCCCATTTGCTTTGATGACATTTGGAGTCTTTTCTCCCCTCATTCCAATTCTATTGTAAGTAGAGTACACATACCATGCTGCCTTTGAAAACTAATCAATACAGTAAGATTCGTCAGAGTACAGCTGACTAGTATCATATATTTTAACTCTTATTCGTAGCTGACTTATTGTACACATTTTTAAGTTAAACCTTATGAAAGGGGTTGGGTGGATTATCCTTACCACATTCACAGGCGTGCTAGTGTGACATGGTTCTTTCTTCCATATTTTAACATCAAAAGCACATAATCTGTGTAAGTTAACCTTCCATAAAACTACAATTATATGGTCATCATACATAATCTGATGACTGATTACAGCTGTCATAAAGTCACAAGTTGTGTTTACCACAGTCACACCGTGAAAATTATTACACACTTTTTAGAAACCTACCTAGAGAACATAGTTTGCTTGTGTAGGCTGCAGAACTGAAGGATACGTGTTTTCTTTGTGACTTTCACCTCTTTTAAAATCAATGTTAAAACCCTTAGGTCTGATTTTTCATTTCAGTGTCTGTGTGTAATGTGCCTCAACTCTACCTCATCTAATTTAATAAGATGCAAGCTAAGGAAGTACTTAAGTTACTTATCAAGGGTTTCAGATGACACATTATTATTGTATTCAGAAGTCAATATTTGCTAATCATGTTAGTACAGGAACTGTTCCAGGCTTACAATTCTTAAATTGCAGAGATATTTAAGATTAATTAAACCTATCTCCCTTGGTCCTCTCTCTCCACCCCTATGGAACAAGTAAATCAATGACATCTTAAGCAAGGCCCGGAGAACTGATGCTTCAAATCTGAAAGCCAGCACTATCTCTAAAGCCTCTGTTTGCATCTCTACCCAAGAGTCTAGACTTACTGTTCTCTGAACTTCGCGGAATAGTCACATGTTTTGAGCGCAAAGTTCATTGATTCATTTTACGTAATTAGAGAAGAATGACCATTCTTAAGCAGATAGCACAGACTCTGTCATCTTAAATCAGGAGAACACTGAAACAACATATGCTTGATTTATTTTGATTTTTGTATGACAACTTGCAGGCAAATTTGTGGCAGCCAAAGTTGAAAATCACTTGCAGGGCATGAGGAAAGCAGGTGACTCTGTCTACTCCCCTGAGTAAGTTCTGCTCTTTCTAAGCTGTTCCAGTGAACTCCTGACCTCTATTTTATACCCTGGAGCAGACAGAGACAGCGTTCAAAGGCCAAGGTCCCTTTTACATTTAGATGGTAAACACATTCATTACACAAGACCTATTTGCAATCTAATGTTATGTACAGTGCCCAGGACTTGGCTGAGATTAAGTGACATATAAATTTGAAATCTTATTAACATGTATTGACTAGGAGAAAACTAGAAAACCTGGTACTTTAGTGCTGACTTACAGCAGCTGCTAGCCCAGTTCCCTCAGGGTGAAAGACTAGTGCAGTAACCCGACCTGCCATCCAGGATATATGTACAGGTGGTTAGTGAAAATAATAATGGCATGACTATCTGGAACATGAATCAATGTAGACTAGCTAATTAGGCTATAAATGCATTGATTTTATTTTGAATATGTCCTCAAATAGAGTCTGTGAGTAAGCACACTAAAATGGGGCTCTTAAACTGAGAAAAGCGACAATCAGATTATTCTCTGCCTCTGTCCAATCAATCCAGAAGAGTGAGGTAAAATACTCTGATGCATATTCTATATAATCAGAATGACAAGTTCTATTCATATTCCAATTACCGCTGAACTATACCCATGCCAGTCTGCTGTCCCAGAGCCTTCTAACTACAGCCTGAGAAACTTGTGTCATCTTTTGTGTTCATTCAATTTAAAATCAGATGATTTTCCCTTTAAGGCATTTTTATTAAATATTATTTTATGCACAGATTTAACATCCTAATTGATTTATATGGACTTCCAGAATGACTAACCCTTTTGTTCTTCTCTTCACTGAAAGAGATCAGCAGCCGTGATTTTATTTATAAACTTAAATATCAGTTTTTAGAACAGCAAATTATTATTAAGATAATAGTTATTCATGTTCATAAAAAGTCTCTACACTAAAAACAATGACTCTAGTAATTTAACAAAGTAGTCTAGAGTAAGAATGATCCAGAGTTGTCCACTATATTTTAGAACACATAAACATTATAAAATAATAGAAATAAAAGGGACTTTGGTCAAAAAAGTGCTGAGATGAAGCCATTCTTCTGAATATTTTTACAGCCTAAACTTTGCTTATTAAAATGTTTGAAACTCACCATGCCTAAGAATCTACCCAATATCAATTTTGTAATTAAATACCAAACAACTAGTCAAACTTGCCATAATATTTATGTATGTATATTCAACCTTTTAGGAGGTTTGGTTTATTAAAAAATTAAACTCAGCTAGATAGGTTTGTTTGATGTTGTAGTCTAGATATATTTTTACTACCTTATACTGTAAAGCCACTACTCCCCATAAATATGAATATGATATTCAGGAATGGTGCTTTGGCACAGGATGGCAGAAGAGGAGACAGAGACGTATGAATTTGAGAAATAATTTAGGAATAAAGTCTAAAATATTTGTGATTTGGACTCTGCATGTAGGTAAAAATAACAGTTAAGGCTAACACTAGACTTCTGACTTGTATAAATAAGTCGACGGCCATTTCCAAATGTGGACAATACTGGGGGATGGGGTTTATCTTTGAGAATGTTGTCACAATAAACAACTCTCTCTGGATATCTAAGTTTGAGAGTCTCAAGTGGAGGTGTCAAAGGTGCAGTTGGGTATCTGAATCTAAAGCTTAGAAGTAGGGTCTTATCTAAACACGCCAACCCAAACATTGTCCGCATATACATGTTACTGAAAGTCATAGAGATGTATGGTGCTCCCCCAAAGCAGGAATGGAGAGAGAGCTGGGGACTGAACAGGATGCTAAGATCAACAAAGACAGGCAGTGGTATGGTTTAGATCTAAATGTCCCCTGATAATCTCACCTGTTCAGAGGAAGTGATTGGATGATGGGGGCGCTGTACTTATCCATTTATGAGTTCACAGATGATTTGCTGTTAGGAGGCAAGGCCTGATCAGAAGAGGTTAGTCACTGGGGTGTGACCTGGAAGGGTGTGTTCTTGCTCCTGACTCTTCCCTTCTCTGCTTCCTAGGATGAGCAGCCATCCTCCACCAGACCTGTCTACCACTCCCTTTCTGCCTGGGAACCTGCTGACCTTGGACTGGATCTTATAAAACTGGTGAGCTCAAAATAACCCTCTCTTCCTTTAAATTCTGGGTGTCAGGTTTTCTCCCAGTGATGGGAGTGTGACTAATACGGGAAGTATGGAGGCTCTGCAGGGAGGTCAGAGACTATTCCAGCAAAGCTGACGAAATGATCCAAGATGAAATGTGAAAGACATTTCTATCCTCATATCCTCAACTATTATAAATTGAAAACCTTGGTTGTGAAAGATTGTTTCATTGCTCTTGTTTTTATTTTTAATTAAACAACTAAACTTTTTAAAGAGCTAAACAATTGATTTGAAAATGGGCATAATAAAAGAATAAAGAGACAAAGGATCATGCTGGTCACACTCTTGCCTCTGTACCTTTGGGGTTGCTATTCCTTCTCTCCGGGACACTCCACCCTCAGGAGGTATATGAGGGTGTTTCACGCCTTCATGTTCTACTGGGGTCCTTACAAATGTCATAAACTTAGCGAGGACTTCACTGATCTCTTTATTTAAAATAGTAACCCTATCACTATCTAGCCACTTCTGCTTCACTTTCTCCATAGAAGTTATCATTGTATAATATACATTTACCTGCTATGTTAGTCAGCTGTCCATCACTGGGACAAAATACCTCCAATAATCAACTTATAAGGTGGAAAGTTTTATTTTGGCTTGTGCTTTCAGAGACTTCAGTCCATAGTCACTTGACACTGTTGTTTTGAGCCTTTGGCAATGCAGTATTTCATGGTAGTGAGGCACAGTGGAAGAGGTCTGCTAACCTTATGACAACCAGGAAGCAAAGAGAGACGGGGGAAGGGCCAGTGTCCCAATATCTCCTTCAGGGGCACAACCATACCAGCCACAACCTCCTAAAGGTCCCACTACCTCCCAGTAGTGCCACAGGTGGGAGACCAAGCCTTTAACACATGGGTCTTTCTAGTATACTACAGATACAAACTAATTGAACCCAGGGCCTTTACATGGAAGTATGTTTCCAACCCTTTTTTAATTTTTATTTTGAGACAGGGGTTCACTGAGTCACTAAGTTGCCTGGACTGGGCTTGAACATTTATACTCCTGCCTCAGTCTCTCAGAGTGCTGGGATTACAGGCATGTGCCACCATGCTTGGCCATTTGCTGGCTAGAATACGAGGCTCATAAGGGCAAGAGTTTTCTTTTATTTCACTGCTATGACTGTAATACCCAGAAAATGCTTGACCTATAGCAGGTGTTCAACAAATATTTTTTAATAGC
This sequence comes from Hystrix cristata, assembly GCA_004026905.1. Lineage (NCBI taxonomy): Eukaryota > Metazoa > Chordata > Mammalia > Rodentia > Hystricidae > Hystrix > Hystrix cristata. The sequence goes on from PVJO010012403.1 coordinate 36,656, forward strand.
TAAAGAGTGTATCAGCAAAGAAGATAAAAGGGAACAGCAAATGAAGTGTGAGAGAAACCTACAGGTGTCTCAAAGTAAAAGAGGAAGTGTTTGAAAGTGGGAAGTGACCAAATTGAAAATGCCAAAGTGCCATGAGATGATCAAGCAGCATGAACATTTAACATGATTTGGCATTGTGAGAGTCCTTGATGACGTCGAAAAGAATAATTACAGTATATTGGTGGGACAGGAACCAAATAGGGCTGAAGAGAAAACAGAAGCTGAGGAAATGAACAGTCAGTGAATGACAAATAGAAGTTTTGCAGTGAAGAAAGTCAGAGATATAAGGTGGGAGGTGAAGAGGACTATGAGATCAAGGGTGAATGTATTATTGATTTTTAAAAAGTGGTATTAATGATGATATACTGCCCCAGTAATGCTGCTTAACAAATATCCACAAAGTCTTAGTGGCATCAGCCATCACATACTTATTGTTTCTCTGTCTGGAGTGGTTAGCTATTTGGCTCTTTTTCATGTCTGGGTTTTAGATTGTTTGTGGCTGACACAGGCTGGACCAACTAGGAAGACTAGGACAATTCACATATGTTCTACATGTCTGTCATCCTCCAGATGGGGCACAACACATAAATGGAAAAAGGAAAGTCTTCCTGAGCGCTAGACTCAGAACAAGTACAATTACTTTCTCTTCAGTCTATTGACTAAAACAAGTCAGATCAATCTAGTCTCAAATGAAAGTATTCCAGTTGCTATTGCTCTCAAACAAACTCTCCCCAAACTAAGTGACATAAATAACCATTTGATGACCTTCATAATTTCTTTGGATTGGGATTTCGGGCAGGGCAGGGTGTGGTTGGCTTGCCTGTGCTTCATGATGTCTGGAGCCCCCAGTGTGGGTAGAATCATCTGAAAGCACTTGAGGCCCATGCGGTCAGATGAGATGGCGCCTGAGACTGGTGGCTGAACATGAGCATGTGGTGTCTCCTGGAGCCTGGCAGGCAGCATGGCACAGCATGGCAGGCTCAGAGTATTTGCATTTTTTACCTGGTGACTTAAGGCTCTGAAGATGAATGTCCTGGTGAACATGTCCAAAGCTAGGTTGCTGTTTATTACTTAGCCTCAGAAGTCATCATGTGTCACTTCTAACATATTCCAGTGGTTATTAGCAGTAGGGGAGAAATGATTTCTTCCCTTTCCCACTGTAAGGCTCATGTTTGACACCTGTATAACAAAAGACAGATTAACAAGAGAAAAACCTGTGAATCTATTTAAGTTTCACATGGCACGGGAGCCTTCAGAAATGAAAATGTGGAGACCCAGGGAAAGCTACAGTGTATTTTTATAGACTGTCATGCAGAAGTATACTGGAGAATGAATGGGTCTGAAGTAATGGTAACACACTAGGAAGACTCGGCGAGATCGCTTGTTCAGATTCCTCATGGCCTGTCAATATGACACTTCTCTCCAGTATAAGGCAGGACACTTGTCACATGAAGTTGTCCAGAGGAGAAAGAAAGGAGAGGGTCAGGCAGTGACCATACTAGGTTTCATGGTCTGCTTTAATGAAGAATGCATGAGTGGAATTGTACGGCTCACTTCGCGGCAGAAAGAGGTGAAGGGAAATTCAGTTTCTATAGCCTGTTTAGGACAGAGCAGAACAGGAGAAGGTCGGAGAGACCTTCCTGCTTCTGTAATTTTCTCAGTTTCCTTAAATTTCAACTATTAAATATGCTAAGGTATTATGTTTGAGGTAGAATTTCCTGCACCCTATCAGTCAAACCTGTTCCAGATTCAGAGAGAGAAATGACACCCTACTGCTCAGTGCGGGAATGGTAAGTTCAGAAGGCTGTGGGTCCAGGCACGTATGTGAGTGTGGGAGTGGGAAGAAGAGAGGGCCCATAGTGTTCTTCCTAATACTTCCTTGGGAAACGTAAACTTCATCGAGTGTCGTTTGTCCTTGTCTAGTTATTCTACCTGAGAATAGCTGACAAAGACTCAAAATCTCTGACCCTACAAGAAAAGAAATGCAATTTGAGAGCAGAGCCTCCAGGACAAAAAGGTTGTCAAATGGACTCCACCTAGTTCAGCTGGAGGTGAAATCGCTGAAGGTGCTCTCAGACGTGGCTGCTGTGAAAGCTTCTTTCTATTTAAAAGCCCCAGCAGAGAGCAGAAGTGTGCCTGTCTCAGCAAGGAGGCTAATACAGGGTGGTTCTAAACCTCAGCTCTGTGATAGCCATAACCTTCACCTGAGATATTGTGGAGGTGGCCTTAGTGTCCGGAAACTCTAGTGTAACAATGTCTCACCACATTTAACTTCAGATTATTTTGCAACCCCATGTGGGGTCTTTCCAGTTATCCGCTCATTCAGCGTTAACCATAGCCAGAGATATTTGCTTTGGATTTCACTAATTTCATTTATCATATTTACTTATAACTTATGCCATTGTTTAAAGAGATCACATTTTAGATATGCTGAAGCTGAGCAGCTAGGAAATTTTACCTTTTCTTATGAATTTTTCTGTACTGGACCATTGAAAATAAGTTGACATCTGTTGTAGATTTGTGCTATATACTTACAGTCTCTAAAACCAAAACAAATATGTACAATGAATTATACATGTACGTGTATTGATGTATAATATACTTAAAATCAATTTGATTTTTAAATGAGAAAGTTTTATTTCTTCTGTGTTATATATTGGATGTCAATTTTTCAAAAAATAGGTGCGGAATTGTTAAGGCAATTTGAAGAAGATGGGTGTTTTTAATGAGTAGGCAGAAGGGCATTTGTAGAAAGCTCATCAAACATCAATATTTATAAAGTACGTAGTTTCAAGAAAATGTTTTTTTTTGATGAGTCACTGCACGAGCCTGCATGTTATGTAAGGCAGCATTATTGTTTTATACCTGTTACGGTTTAGATCTGAAATGTCTCCCCAAATCTCATGTGCTTGAAAAGTGATTGGATCGTAGGGGTACAACAGCTGACTTGCTCTTAGGAGGCTGTTCGCTGGGAGTGTGACCTGGAAAGGCGTACTCCTGTGGTGCCTCCCTTCCTCCTCCTGACTCCCAGCCTCGCTGCCCTGACAGGAGCAGCTGCCCTCCACCAGGCCCTTCTAGCGTGTCGTTTCTGCCTTGGAGATAGCTGACTGTGAAACTGGGAGCCAAACAAATCTCTCCTTTAAGTTTTAGGTCTCGGATATTTTGTCCCAGTAACAAGAAAGTCACTAATACATGCTCTTTTTAAGATGTGAAAACTGAGGATAGAATATATATTTTAATGACGTAGTTTCACAAAGAAAGAAAGTGGCAGAAATAAAATTTAAGTTGTATTATATCTTGTTACACAGGTAATATATGTTTATGAACATATTCCTAAGTACACACATGTTTATATGTATGTATGCAATTATACAGGTCAAGTTTATCTAATTTATAATCACATATGTAATTATTCTTACATTGATAGAAATGAGTACTTAGACTTTAAGCAAAAGTACCCACACGTTTTTATACATACAAATGTATACCTATATCTATTTCCCATCTACCTATATATCAAACTTCCATTTAATATCTGAAAATGCATTTATATCCAATATACATTTTTTATTTAAAAATTTAAGATTATAGCAAATAAAAATGCCTTTAGATTTTTTAAGTTGAACAAAGAGCCTAATATTCAAAGTTGGCATTTTACTGACTGTCTTTTTGGAGCTAATGGAATTCAGCAGTTAAGACTCCGTGAAATTTTATAAGGAGGAGCCAAGACAGAGGAAATAGTGTTTATACACAGATACCTTTGTCTTAGACAAAGCTTTTGATACAGTGCAACATATAAGACTTGTCCCTAGATTCAAGGATAAGGAAGTTAGGAATAAAACCAAATAGCCAGGAATTTAAAAGATAGTATTTGCATATGAGTAGAAAGAAAATGATAGATGTATGGAAAAGCAGAGAAGATCACCAAGATTAATTACTTTCCACTAATAATGATAATTTAATAATGATCTAGTAGGAAGAAATGACAAAGAGGAAATAGAGCCAGCAATACCAAACTGTAAAAGTTCAGGCCTTGACCTGCAAAAGGCAAAATAATTTTTTGAACCAAAATAACCTCAGCATCAAAGATATAAAATTTAAAAAAACAGAGCGAAGGTAATCCATTCATGTCTGAAGTTTTAGTGATTGATCAATTGACTGATTAGTTGTAGTACTTGGGACTGAATCCAGGGCTTTCACAATGAGCTACATCCCCAGCCCCTTTTTATTTTTTTAAATTTTCAGGCAAGTCCTCACTAAGTCACTAAGTTACCCAAGCTGGGGTCAAATTTGCTACCTTCTCGCCTCAGTCTCCCAGAGTGCTGGAATTACAGATGCGTGCCATCATGACTGGCATTTAATGTACATTTGATTCAACATATCAGAGTCTAGGATTCTGAGAAGCCACTCATTGTAAGCAAAGAAACAATGTAGTACCTGTCATTGGGAGGAAAATAATACATTAAATGTATGCAACAGCTCCAGAACATATTCTGATTGCAGAAATGAGAAAAAAAAATACATATTTTGGGGGAAGGTAGTGCACCTTAAAATCAAGAAAATTACGTAAATATTTGACACAAACCACTTAGATTAAGAATAAGATGTATTTGGTGATAGCACTGAAATGATAACAAGGCTTAGCAAAGAGCAGACTTCTCAGGGAAGTACAGTAAAACAAGCAGTGAAATAATTTAACATCTAAGGCCTTACACAAGCAAACAATCACAGGCTACCCCCATCACTGTCCGTGCACAGATCGTGAGTCAGAAAGGATTATATTAGCACCATGGGGTCAGGTGCTCAAATCTGGTTGACTTATTACAAATAAGGGTATTAGAAAAAATGAGAAGTTTAAGGCAGAAGGTAAAGTTGTTCAGTGACTCAAGGAAATTAATTACAAAGGAAAGGCTCAAGAGCTAAGTGTGCCTTGATGACCTCACTGAGGTAAGCGAGAATGACAATCACTGCAGGGGTGGCTCTCTTGAGGGGATCTGTATTTCTAACTCCAAAGGGAAGGAAGCATAAGTGTCCCCAGCAGAAGCAAACATGAGCAGGATTTAATTGATCCGCTTCTGCATCAGGACTCTAAGAAGTGATTAAAATGAATGCCAGCAGCCCAAATATGCACAAGATTAAGAATTCAAAGAGAGAAAAACGAATTGTCATGGAAGCATATCTCTTAACATTGTACTTCATTTGGACTTCTGCTGACCCTGTATGAGCACTTAGGGAGAGTAAAACATGCCTCATGTTGTCTGGGACTGATGAGTAAATTTAGGCTTTAAATTGACTTTATCCTCAACTGAGTTTTAATAAAGCAAGTTTTTTACTCTTGTTTTTTCCCTCCCTGACTCCCACCTCCCCCCAACCCCAGCACACTTCTTGGTGTACTGGAGGTTGAACACAAGGCCTTCACTACAACTCCAGATCTTTTTTTTTTTTCTTTTTCACTTTTTATTTTAAGACAAGGTCTCACTAAGTTGCCCAGGATAGGCTCAAACTTGCAATCCTCCTGCTTCAGCCTCCTGGACAGCTGGGCTTATGCACCACCAGGCCCAGCTCCTTTTGTTTATTCTTGAGATTAAAATATGTATTACATGAAATGACAGAATTTAGTTTGTTATAACTGCTATTTAGACAGTACACTTCAGTAGTTACACACTACATCTTACAACTCTCAGACTCATTGGCCCCATAATAACCTTGAAAATTAGATATGTGTGAGGTCCTCTGTCGTCCAAGTTATTTGCATCTGGATCACAGTGATTTCAGTCGGATTTTAGTGTGAGAGAAAATAAGCAGAATAATGCTCAAACTTTCTACACCCAAAATAAGCATAAGCCATGACTAAAGCAAGCACTAGCACTCATTTGGCGTAAGAGGTTGACCAGAACAGTGCTTCCGAATATTTCTAGCCTGACACCTGCAAGGGTTGGCTTGAGCCTCGGTGTTAGAGAAGCAGACCTGGACGGCACTCAGCAGAGCTCTTGCCACAGCCGGAATTTACCTGAAAAGTAACTAAAGGAAGCTTTGAAGCTCTTAAGGGTTACTGTGCTATGCCTGGAAGTAAGTCGTCATTTTATAGTAATGGCTGATGTTTTTGAGTTAGGAAGGCTTTTCTTAAAACATTATGGTGTTATGCTCAGTAACCTTAATGAAAGGAATACATTACCTATTTCCTAAAAATTTTAAACTTCTCCATAACTAAATATAATAGAAGCAGAGCTGAGGGGAGAGAAAAATAACAATAAGCTAACATATAGTTTAAACCTATATAAAAAGTTTACTATCTTGATGTAAAAGTTTACTATTTTAATATACAGAAACTCTTGCAAATCAGAAAGAAAAGGTTTATAATTTCCAGAGAAAATGGACTAGTGATAGAGATTAAAACATAGCTGTTTGACTAATAAAGCAATGCAAAATGAAACAATGAAATGGTTTGTTTTTCTTCTTACCCAAAAATAGTACTCTGAACTGAGTAGGAAGTGAAGGAATGATGAACGCTGTTAGATGAAAGATGAGATTTTAAATTGGAACATTTCCAGAAGTATAACTGGGTGAGATAAATAAAAATTTTAAATATATATATACATATTTTTACCACAGCAGTACCACTGTGGGCATATATTTCAGTGAAATAGTTGGACACATGCCCAAAGCAAAGATTTTATATATATATATATATATATATATATATATATATATATATATATGAATTTTCTAATAATGCAATAATGCAAAAAGATTGAAAAGAAACTCACTGTTTATCAGCGAAGCTTGGTTAAATAGAGTGCTATGAAATGGAATACTGTATAGATTTCCAAAGGATAAAGTAATTAGTATGTAGCTTCTTATATGCAAGCATAGTTCAACACTGGGACACTGAGGAATATAATTTCCTACATTGACACAGAAAGAAAACATGAGAAGATATGTCATTATTTTGACAGACTGGACAAAGGAATGGACCATGAAGGGGCTGAGGATTTAGCTCAGTGGTTAGAGTGCTTGCCTAGCAAGTGCAAGGCCCTGAGTTTGACCCTGGAGGCAGAGACTAGCTCGATGCAGCCAAAATTTAAGGAAGTCCAGCAGCCATCAAAAGCTAGAAGAGGCAAAGAACAGATTCCCCTGCAGACACTACAGAGGAACATGGCCCTTTTGATACCTTGATTTCTGCCCAGTGAAACTACTTTTGGGCTTCTGGCCCTCTGAAATGCAGAGAATACATTTCTGGTTTTTTAACCTACCAAATTTCTGGTAATTTGTTACAACAATCACAAGAAATGAATACATGCATGCAGATTCTGGTCATGAAAAGGGGCTGCTGTGTAACAGATACACAAATGTGTGGAAGGGGCTTTAAAATTGGATAATAGGTAGTAGCTAGAAGAATTGTAAGGTGCATAACAGAAAAGATTGACTTACGCAGCCTCGTGATGAAAAACGGATGTTGAGGATGCTGCAGGGAGGACTAAGAAAGAAGTGAGGAACATGGCAGGAAAGCCTATACTATGCCTATATTATCTTTTTTTTTTTTTTTTTGGGTGGTGCTGGGGATCGAACTCAGGGCCTTGTGCTTGCGGGGCAAGCACTCTAACCACTGAGCTAAATCCTCAGCCCCTATATTATCTTGATTTTAGAGAATATATATTATATAAAATGTTGGTAAGAATATGAATATTTAAACTGCTGCTGGCATGGACTCAGAAGGAAATGAGAAATAGGATTTTGCAAACCTGGGATAGAGCATCATTGTTGTATAATCAAACAAATTCTGGCTGAATTGTGTTCTACAGTTATGTGAAAAGAAAAGGAATGACCTTAGATGTTTAGCTGAGGATATTTCCAAGTAACATACTGATTATGAAGGTTGGTTTCTTCTTGCCATTTATAGTAAAATGTGAGAAAAAAATAAAGGAAGAACCATTATATAAAAGGAAACCAAAACTCGGTGATTTTGAAAATTCTCATATTATCAGACTAGAAAAGTTACCAAAATAGGATATTCCTTGCAAGGAAGGTGTGCACCAAAAGAAATGGCAGAAAAGTGTGTCTGGACAACCTTTTGCAGAAGAAATACACATGGCATGATCCAGAAAATATTTGTATGAAAATACTTGTCTAATGATGTGAATCTCATGATACATACAGGGGACCCACATGGTTTCTGAAAATGTTAGAACAACACTATCTGTCATTATTTAAACAGTTCGTTACCTTGGATCAACACGAGCAGAGAAAGGATGAGGGAAGGAAGATTGTTGGACTTCCCAGTTTCTACAAGCAAGAAATAGACTAATACTCAGCAGCAATTGGGCAAGTCTTTAAGAAAAGGTATGTATGACTCTAAGGCAGGGATTTGAGCCCAGAGGGTAGAACCATAGAAATGTGCATTATATAAAAACATGTATGTATTTTTACAGAAATAGCATTTTTATCATATTCTATGTTTTTAAGTCAATGCTATGGTTTTAAAATTCAATCACATTACTATGTACACAGCTAACCTGTTGTTCCATCTCTTAATATTTCCAATAGACAGATATTCTTGGATATGCCCTTTGTGATGGCCAGATTCGTTCTTTACAGTAGCACATGGTAGGATTGTAATTTCTGACCTCTCTGTGGTCAGATGGATCATCTGCTGGTTCTGGCCAGTAAATTGTAAAAGGAGTAACATATGTCACTGCTGGGTGAGAACATTTATTTAATTGCCCAGCTACAGGGATAGGTGACATTCATAAAAGGTCTGTTCTTCTGGCATTGGTTTCAAAGAGACTAGAGCTGAGAGACCTCTGCCAATGTGTGACAGATCCATGGTGTGAAGAAGAAATACACTTACATTGTTTAAAACCACTGAGTTTTGAGAGTTCTCTGTCTCACAACACAACTGAACTTATCTTGATAGACGCATGAAAGACACCGTGAGACTATATCCAGGGTACATACCCAGGAGTGGCTTTGGTGTATACATTTCAAACTCGACTCAATGCTGACAGACCGCTCGCCATGATGGCTGTTCCACCCTCTTGTGTGTATATCTTCCATCACTACCAACATTTGGTGTTTATCGACTAGTAATTTGTGTTGATCTGACTGGTATAAATGAATATCTTAATGTTTATTTATTTAGTTTTTCCTGCCAAAAATTAAGACATCATTATGCTCTCTAGCCTTTAGAGTTTTGTTTGTATTCATTTTTCTATCAGAGTTGCTACATTTTTTCTTACTGATATATGAGACCTCTGTTTATTTTGTAGATAAAAATCCTTTGTCAGATTTAGAAATTATAAATATCCTTTCTCATTTGGCCATTTGTTTACTTACTACTTACTCTCTCCATGATGACTTTAATTGAACAGAAATCCTTCCTACACCAAACTGCATCATTTTTTCTATTCCATTTTTTGTAATTCTGAAATTTGGTCTAAAGAATCTTTTCTTTTCCCGCTGTTAGGTCACAAAGGTTTTGTTTTATTTTGTTTTTAGAGGGCTGGGAATTGAACCCAGGGCCTCGTGCATGCTAGGCAAGTGCTCTACACCGAGATACATCCCTAGCCCCCAAAGATATTTTATATAACATATTCTAAGGATTGGAATGCTTTAAGGTAGAACTATTAAATGTTTGGGTAATGTGCCTTCTGATAGTCTTGGTTTTCCTTTCAATATTTATTAAACTTCCACACAGTGCCTGGCCCTGTCCAAAGTATTTAATACTTAAAGGATTGCTTTGAGAAAGATATCATTAGAAAACTTGTTTTACTGAGAAGAAATTTAAGCCTCTGAGACATGCAAACTTCCCAATCATGTAGGTACTAAGTGACAGAACTTGGATTCCAGTTAGGTGGTCTGACTTTAGAATCCAGTCTCAGAGCCATCAGACTAAGTTCTGCTGTTCTCGCCTCTCCCCATCTTGAGATCTACACATGATGTAGTTCTTACAGAGCTCCATGATTTATGTGTGTGATACTCTGCTGAATCCGTGTGCACTGCTGTGTTGTTTAGGTAAGGAGGGTGCTTGAGAATCTCCTGTCTTTCCTCCTTCTTGAAAGAATGTCTTCTCATTCTTCGATTAAGCCTACCTTGGGTGATACTTCTACTGAGGTTCAAACAGCAGTACCCCCCCGAAAAAAAGGGCTGTAAAATATTTTTTTTTGCTATAAGACTACCATTTGTCATGATGGGATTATTTTAAAGGATTTGATTGAAGATTAAATTTGAATTATTAGGTATTTCATTAAAGTATTTGATTCAAATCAAATCAAAGAAACCAGTGTTTCCTAATGTTCTTCAAATATAAACGCACACACACATGTTCACATCCTCACGCTGTCGCAGATGAAACGGAAGGGGAGGGTTATGGATGCTCCCAGGTCTTTTGCTTGAATATCTGAGAAAATGGTGGTAATGAGACCTTCGGCACCTGTAGGTGTCACAGTAATGGTTAGCATTTACCCAGCACTCACTGTGTGCCAGGTCTGTGCTTTGCGTATATTATCTCATTACTCATCACAGTATCCCTAGAGGAGGTAGGTCAATTATCTCTGTTTTAGAGGGAGGAGAATAAGGCTCAGTGAGGTTAATTTCCCCAAGATCCAAGGATTTGTAAGTTGTGATACTAGAGTTTAAATGCAACTACTCAAAACCCAGAGTTGCCTCAGGCAAATAATCCCATTTCAGGAATCTATCACTCCACATTTGAATCACCAAAGATCTTATTACTAGCTTCTCATTTGTCCTCAAGTTGACTCAAGTGGCGATCATTTTGCCAGCCTTAATCAATGGATGAATTTTATATTGAATGATCTGCAAAATGAATGCTTTGGGTAGTTTCCTCCCCTGCCAATAGGCTTGGAAGAATGCTGTTAGCCTGAATCAGAACATGTCATACACTATTACTCCTGCTTGATCAGATTGCTCCTCTTTTGTTTCTCCAGACCTTCTCAACTCATGATCCTCTTTTTTCCACATTCACTCTTGAGACTAGGTCTTGCTAAGTCATTGCCTTGCCCAGGCTGGACTTGGTTTCTCACCAGGCTTTCTTTTGGGGGGATTGGTAGTGGTGCCGGGGATCGAACTTGGGGCCTTGTGCCTGCTAGGCAAGCACTCTACCACTTGAGCTAAATCCCCAGCCCCCATATTCACTCTTGACAGCATCTGCTTCTAATGTCAGTTCTCACAACCTGGCGGGTCCTGGACACTTTCTTCCCTTGACTTCTCACAGAATTCTGTGGTGCCTTTTTTGGGCACTTGGCTCCAGGCAAGCAGCACCAAGTGGGAAGAGGGCACTGCAGTGGGGAGAAGAGCTGAGTGCTGAGAGATGATGATGATGGTGATGATGATGATGATGATGATGATGGTGGTGATGATGATGATGATGATGATGATGATGATGATGATGGTGGTGATGATGACCGTGATGCCAAGTAGCTGTAAGAGGAGGAAAGTCAAATCCAAAATCCTACTTAAGACATTCAGGGAACTTTTGTCTGTATTGTTTGTGTAGGCCCTGTGAGGCAAATCAACATTTAGGTTCTGAAAATTTAACTGTTACTGTTTGTAAAGAGTTCACTGTTCTGTGCTCTATTTAGTATTGTGATAGAATATGCACTACACAGGAACAAGAATCCCTGTATCTGTCCATGTGGAAGTCTCACCCCTTGTACAGAAAGCTATAGAACATAATCTAACCTGAGACAGTCCTGAAAAGGCCAGAGAAAGCCACAGAGGGATGCTTGGTTGGTGTGTTTATAGGGCAAAGGGGGAGAGAAGTCCTAACCCATTACACACTGTGAAGGAGAATTCTAAACAAAACAGATTAATGTCCAAAAGAAAGGTGGAATGTAGTTTTACACTGTGTCTGCCTCTTTAGAAACAAAACAGGCATCAGGAACGCAAGGCAAGAATACAGAAGGAATTAAAAACATTGGAGGGAGAGGAGCCTAAAGACAAGGATCAACTGATTCTCCTGTTTTTCCAATTGGAGAAAACTCTGGCATTCAGTGATGATGCAGCAACGCTGCTGACAGATACATCATGTTAGGATCCTAACAATGTAATTTTTCCATCAACAGAAAAGGCAGATAATTACCGCATTATGAGAAGGCTTAAAACTGGAGGAGGAAACACCACACAAGAACGAGTACTGCATTATCTGACTCAGCCTCTTTAAGGATGATGTGTTCTGAACTGATCAAAACTCCCAGATAGGGTTGGGATGGGGAGAGGGAAATCAGTAAAATCCAGCGTGTCAGTTTCTCTTAGGAGAGAATTTTCGATTAACAGAAACAAACCACCTTCGAAGGGTCGTTTCAGTTTAGGAAAGAAGGTCCTTGTGACATGGCTAATTTTGAGAGAAGGGTAAATAAAGAGAGATCTGAGTTGCTCTGAGTAGTAAAACCTGCCAGGTAGGGGCTGAAGAGGTTCAGAGAGGAAAGAGGAAATAACAGTCAAAGAAAATTCACAAATAAAAGATTCCCAGGAGCACAAGTAGCTGAATGACCTTCACGAACCCGCATATGTAACAGTAATCTCATCTCTTGTGCTGCAGCTCAGTATAACGACTCACCCAATCAACAGGAAAAGTCCATCACACATAAATTCCCTGTTAATCCCTCGTTTGGATTATGTTCTGCAGAACTGAAAAGAGCGTTCTGATCTATGTCAGGTCAGCAAAACAAAGAGAAAGGAGTTGCCATTGAGGTCAGAGATAAATGAGACCAAAATTCAGCAAAAGTCAAAAACCCAACGAGATGTAACTATAAGGATTCCAAAAATTCTTAAAGATGCTGAGGTGCAAGCTGCATTTTCCACCACAGCAAAATGGAGACTCAAGTTATTTAAACTAAATGTTCAAAACCATTAGGGCTAGAAGACAGAAGCACACCCTTGAGTTATATTACTTTCATAAAATTTGTGTAGAAGGAGATGGAGAAAAAATATTTTTAATATATGTTTAATCTATTTTATGGTATTTAGAATAGCTTGAAATGCAAATAAGACAATACTCAACAATAAAATGATAATTAATAAAATGATAACACATTTGCAAGGTGGAAAATTATGCAGTCAATAAAATAATATTTACAAAGGACTTAAAACGATAAAAGATTTTGTTGTTTAGGAAGAAAATAAAGAATACATGTTGTATACATGATATGAATGGAATTCAGTATCACCTAAATTCATCCCAGGGATGACTTCATTCTGTGAAATGTATTAATATACCTCCACTGATTAATAAATCAAAGAGGAAAATGCTCATACAAGATATCTGCAAAGATATTAAAAAGTACAATGGCCAATCTTGTTTTTTAAAACTCATTAACATAATAATAAATGGATTCTACTTTAACAAGATTTTCTATCTGAGGCCAAAAGCCAGGATCTTGCATAATGCTGGAAAACTAGCAACATCCGTATTAAAATCAAGAACAATTTAATATTTGTTCAAACAGGAACTAGATAGAGAAATAGCAAAAAATTCATAAATAACCTAAGTGTATGTCAATAGAGAACTGATTAAGTAAATGATAAAAAAACGCATACAGTAGAAGCATTTGCACACAAGAGATTATCTCCATGTTATTAAGATTAGAATGAAAAGTAAAGTTTAGAATATTGAAAGCATTGTATATAGCATACTTCAACCTGTTCAGGAAAAGAGTAAGTTTGTGTATGTACAGACAGCTTCTAAAAGAGGAGATGTGAAAAGATAATAATGGGAAGGAAGACTAGGAAACTGGAGGTCTGAGATAGGAATGAATTTTTTTGTGAAAACTCCTTTTCACTGTTTGGATTTATAATTTGGGTATATTATTTTTACACACACACACAAAGAAGGAAACTAAGCATTAAAAGAAAAAATCTTCATTGACCAAAAATAAAATAGGATACTAAATGTTCGACAATAGAATATTGATTAAATAAACGGTGTTAATTGTTCTATATAGGGTTTTACATTGCCATTAAAAGGTCATGTATATGAAGTTAAAATTTAAAGAGAAAATTTATCTATATTGTTCAATGGATATTTGTTGAGTGAATGAAATTAATGGCTCCAAGTGGAAGTAGACACATGATCCAAAATTGTGGACATTGAATAATCATAATTAGACAGCACCACATATATATTACATATGGAGGAAAGGAGGAGGGGAGGGAGAGAACAAGGCCAGGAAGAAGGAAAGATGTAATAGTGGTGCTGCTTGGTGATATTACAATGTTCAGTTAAAAAAAAATTCTATTTTTCTGATATTTTAAAATGAAAGCAATCTTTCTCTGTCTGCTTTTCTGAAGAACTGTGGAAAAATACCAAGTTAATTATTCCCCAAGGGTAATTCATCCAAACTCTGCAGGGTGGGCACAGTTTCCTTAATGTTCACCCTAGACTCAACTGTTGATTTTAAGTTTTACGTGCAAAATAATCAACAAACCAAAAGCAAAACAATCATAAAATTGAGTGTGATCTGATTTATTCTAAAAGCAGACACTTGCCTAAGGCAAAATTCCTTAGGAAAACATTCCAACTGCTTAAAGAAAATCATGCTTTAAACCAGGTGAATTTTCATTCATACAATTCTTTCCTGCTCCTATTGAACATCATGAAAATACTAGAAACTGTTCTAAGCCCTTGGACTTTCAATTTAGTATTTATATGATTTGTAAGAAATAAGTGACTGTGTAAAAAATGTATAATGCACCCATTTTTTAAAATTTCATAATTTTTGTACATATATTTAAAATGAATATGAACTGGTTTTAGAAATGAAGTCTGTGCTTTCTCTCTAATCCATATGTAGGTGATTTTGAAGAGGTGGCTATTGTTGGTCTAAGGTATATCAACTTCTGTTGGTCTCAGTGTTCACAAATGACAGATAAATTTCACCTCATAAAGTTCTTCCAAGGAGTTGAGTCAATTTAAACATTTGCCACAATATTTTCCCCTTCTATATTTGAATTGTTGTGTTTTGAAAAAACAAGTTTCCAAACTGTTAAAAAATAAAATAAATGCCCAATAGCTCTTTAGTCTCCCTCACGTTGTGTAGTACATTTTTAAATATCCCCTATACTTTATGTCATCTTCCTTTCCCAGCATATTTCTTAGCCAACATACCTGTATTTCCAGCTAGAACACAACAGTATAGCATTTCAGCCCCACTTCATTCCTTTACTCATTTTTCTCTCACCAGTACTTTGTCTTCTATGTATTCTTGGCCTGAATTGTTCTGGCTGAAGGTCTCTCACGAATTGGCAGTCAAGCTGTCAGCTGATGCTACAGACATCTCGAGACCCGATTCTTTAAATGTAAAGAATTCATTTACAAGCAGACTCCCAAGGCTAGTGGCTGTTAGCCAAAGCCTCCATTCCTTACCACATGAGTTTCTGTACAAGCCACATAAACAGCCTCACAAGTGGCTCCCTCTAGAGTTATTAATGAGATGGAGTGATGGTTACGAGGGAGAGAAGAAACAAGATAAAAACCACAAGCACGTATGCAAAAATCCTCAGTAAGATACTGGCAAACAGAATGCAACAAATTATCAAGAAGATTATATACTATGACCAAGTAGGATTCATTCCAGGGATGCAGGGATGGTTCAACATATGCAAATCAATAAATGTGATACACCATATTAACAGAGCCAAGGACAAAAACCATATGATCATCTCAATAGATGCAGAAAAGGCATTTGACAAGGTCCAACACCCATTCTGATAAAAGCTTTGCAGAAGATTGGAATAGATGGTCTTTATCTCAATCTGATAAAAGCTGTCTATGACAAACCAACAGGCAACATCATACTAAATGTTCAAAAACTAAAAGCTTCACTCTAAACAAGTAGACAAGGATGTCCGCTCTCACCACTCTTATTTAATAGTTCTGGAAACATTAGCCAGAGCAATTAGACAAGAGAAAGAAATAAAAGGAATAAGGATAGGAAAAGAAGAAGTTAAATTATCATTATTTGCAGATGACATGATACTCTATATAGAAGACCCCAAAAACTCCACCAAAAGACTTCTAGATTTAATAACCAAATTCAGCAGTGTAGCTGGGTAGAAAGTTAGCACTCAAAAATCAGTAGCATTCCTGTATACAAACGATAGACTCACTGAGAGAAAAATTAGGGAAACAACACTTTTCACGATAGCATCAAAAAAAAAAATGAAGTACCTAGGAATCAATCTAACAAAGGAAGTAAAGATCTATACATTGAAAACTACAGTACTTTGAAAAGGAGATTGAAGGAGATATCAGAAAATGGAAAGCTATCTCTTGTTCTTGGGTAAGAAGAACCAATATTGTGAAAATGGCCATACTCCCAAAATTGTTACACAGATTTAATGCAATCCCAATTAAAATAGCAATAGCATACCTCACAGAATTAGAGAAAACAATCCTAAAATTCATTTGGAATGAAAAGAAACCTAGAATAGCAAAAGCAGTTCTGGGCATCTAAAGCAAAGCATGGTCATCACAATCCCTGACCTGATATTATATTACAAAGCTGCTATAATAAAAACAGAATGGTACTGGCAAAAAAAAAAAAAAGACCAAGGGACCAACTGAACAGATTAGAAGATGTAGAAACATGTCCAAACACTCTCAGTCACCTTATCTTTGACAAAGGGGCCAAACACCTCACTGGAAGAAAGACTCTTTAACAAATGGTGATAGAAAGACTGGCTGTCCACATGCTGAAGATTAAAACTAGACCCGTATCTTTCACCATGCACTAAGCCAAAATCAAAGTGGATCAAAGATCTAAATATTAAAACAGAAACACTAAATCTGCTGGAAGATAGAATAGGTAGAACTCTTGAAGATATAGGTGTAGGCAAAGACTTTATGAACAGAACTCCAATTGCCCAGGAAATATCACAAAGAATCAACAACTGGGATCTAATCTTATTAAAATCTTTTGCACAGCAAAAGAAACTACAAACAGAGTGAAGAAACAACCCAAAGAGTGGGAAAAATTTTTTGCTAGCTATTCCTCTGACTAAGGACTAATAGCTCATATATATAAAGAACTCAAAAAATCAGACCCCCAAAATTTAAAGACTCAATCCAAAAATGGGCAGCTGAAATGAATAGAACCCTCTCAGATGAAGAACTAGAAATAGCGAATAAACATATGAAAAAATGTTTAACACCACTGGTCCATCGAGAGATGCAAATTAAAACAACCCTGAGATTCCATCTCACTCCAGAAAGAATGGCTATTATCAACAAATCAGCCAATAACAAATGCCAGAGGGGCTGTGGAGAAAAAGGATCCCTTCTCCACTGCTGATGGGAGTGTAGACTGGTGCAACCACTATGGAAATCAGTGTGGAGATTCCTCAGGGAACTAGGACCAGAGGCTCCATTTGATCCAGCTATTCCTCTTCTTGGTATCTTCCCAAAACAATTAAAAGCATCATACCACAGCAATATATGCACACCCTTGTTTATAATGGCACAATTTGTAATAGCTAAATCTTGGAAGTAGCCCAAATGCCCATCAATAGTGGAATGAATAAAGAAAATGTGGGTTTTTTTTTTAACACAATGGAGTACTACTGTGCCATAAAGAATGATAAGCTTGAGATAGTCCTAGGTAAATGGATGCATCTTAAGACTATACTCTTAAGTGAAATAAATAGGACACATATGTTTAAATACCACATTTTTCTCTGGTGCGAGAAATTGAAAGTGTAAATAAAGACTAAAATGATTATATTGGGAAAGGGAAGAAAGTGTCCAAATGGGAAAGGGAACAAGGGAGTGGGAAAGAAACAGAGGGACAAGAGAAATAAGAAATGGAAGGAAAAAATGGAAACAAAGCTTTTGTAAATAAGGAGGGAGGAAGGGGTATAGGGAGGGGAGGGGAATGGGAAAAAAAAGGAAGCAACAAGATATATCATGTTCAGGTACAAATCCCCTATGATGAATGTTATCACTATGTACTTCTAAAATGTACCATTAAAATAAAATTTAGAGAGAAAAAGAGAAAAAAAAGCACAAGCACGTGAATGCCAAGATGTGGGGTTGATGGGGGTCATCTTGGATGCTGGATCCCATGGCTGCCACGCTTAGAAACCCAGACTTCATCCCAGCTTCTCCCAGCTTTCTTTATTCATTACTCCTCCATGGCTTCCTCTTCAGAACAACTTTAGAACAAATTCTTTACCAAATTAGTTCTTGATAATGCCATTTTTAAATTTTTAACTATTTATTGCACTCTAAATAATCCTTCCCAGTGCAAGGAAAGCTCATTTAATACAATATCAGACTCACTTCAATTATGAAATAAATGTATTTGTAATTCCTAGCTCATTTAAATGATATTACTCTTAGTTTAATAAGTATTTTAGATGAACATACATAAGAATAGCCTTGTTCAGTGTACTGTACACAGGATACTTGTACCTGTTAAAAATTATTTGGTAAGTTTTTAAAAAATACCGTTGTCAAGGTGAGGTCCCTGGATGGAGATTGTACTTATTTAAATGCTTCCCAGGTGATTCCAATGGACAGTCAATAACTTAGACTATTTCTTGCCTCCATTTTAACATTAAGAAAGACCTATTTTGAACTGTGGTTTTTTGTTTATTATCCTTAAATCCCACTAAATAAAAGTTTGTATCTTTTATATATTTCTCTTAATTGAAAGATTGGGACATTGATTAAATATCCATAAACCCATTACTGAATCTAGTTTTTATCCACATACTCGTTTTTTTCTTCATACTTTGTCAGAAATAGAAATATGCATTTTCCAAAATGTGCAATTATCATGTCATCTAATAGAAAAATTAAATCACTGCATATAACTAATAAACAGTTGCCGAGAGGCATAACAATCAACTGAAATATCTATAACTGCAGCTCCTACTATTATTTCCAATAGACAAAATTGAAATTTATAGTTTGAAGACTGCCTTCAATTCAGCCATTTAGGCTAGCAGAAGAAGTGTCAATTTCACTTGAACTTCTTAAATCTCTTCCTTTCTTTTACATTGTCCATAAGATTTTAAAATTCTCCACCATTCTGCTTCCAAA
>PVJO010012404.1:0-55691 GCA_004026905.1 Hystrix cristata
GTACAGAATAAATGTAATGAATGTGACCATTGTATGTAGAATGTACCAATACATGTTCTTGGTTTAAAATAAAAAAAAAAAGACATGCTGCCCTTGAACATTACTCAACAATTTTAATCATCTTTTACTTCCCAGTGAGGCCAACCGAGAAGCCATGTGGTAGTGCTATTCGGAATTCCTGGGAATGGACGGGACTTCCATGAAGCCCCTTCCTTGGCTTTTCTCAACCGCAAAGCAAAGTCTGTTTTTGCTCCAAAGGGAACTTGCACAGAATCTCAGCAGAACCATCTGCTGTGTTTTGCAGTAGACAAAACTGCTGAGTTCCAATTTTTTAGCTGTGAGCTAGATAATAGACTGTTATTGGGACTTCTTCAGTTGTATTACCTGATAAAAACAGATGAATTAGCCTCTCTACTTCTACTATATTACCTTGTTAATGCTATTTTGTATGAAATAAAGACCTCAAAGCAATTTTGACATGTTTTTCTAAGAGAAGAAAAAGATGCGTATTTTTTCCTTCTGTGTTTCTAAGGCTGCAGCATCAGGGTATCCAGTGCTCATTTTCGTATTTTTTCCTTCTGTGTTTCTAAGGCTGCAGCATCAGAGTATCCAGTGCTCATTTTCTTAGAACTCGATGGTACACTTTTTATGCCAGGATAATTGCTTTGGTTCCAAATGGAGGTCATGCCTTCTGGCATGGTTAAATGTCATATTCTAGGTCATATGTTTGCTAATTTATTCTAAACACACTAATAAATTTTTCTGCTTCTGAGTCTCAGTAATATTTCTGGTTGAGCCAAGAGATCAGTGCTTTATTCTTTGAGTTTGAGTGTAATTAGTCTGATGCTTTCCCTCATTTCTGCCAACTGATTGAGTTTAATAAAAACCCTCTTTTGCTTTCTTAGTCTGTTAAAGCTGCTCTAACAGACTATCATCGATTAGGTGGCTTAAACAGCAAACATTTATTTGTCACAGTTTGGGAGGCTGGGAAGTCTAAGCTCAAGGTGCCCGCAAGCCTTTTTGTGGCAAGGCCCACTTGCTGGTTGACAGATGGCTACCTTCTCTTATCCTCACGTGGTGGGGAGGAAAGCAAGCAAGGTCTTTTAGCTTTTCTCATAAGGGCCCCAATTCCACTCGTGAGAGCTGGCCGTCGTAACCTAATCACCTTCCAAAGACTCCACTTCCTGGAGTCTTTGGAAGTTCCAACATCAGTGTTGGGACTTCATTGAACGAATCCGGGGGAAACATAATGAGGTCCTCACATCTGCCTTTGGGATACTTGGGGAAGGAAAAGTTCAAATGTTTAAGACCAAGCTAGCCCACACCGCCCCCACCCACATGGGTACCCATGAGGTGCCCCGTTGGACTTTCTCCTAATGGATTCCCTGTTTTTGATTTCTGATGCCATTACTTAAAATAGATGACTCGAATGAGAAGAAATCTACTGAAAAACTATCATTGCTGATTTAATTTAACAGAAGTTGTTTTGTGGGTTGTGATGTCAATGCCCAATTATTGAAGTCCAGTTTTCCTGTACTTTTTTTAAGCACAAGGAAAATTGTGTGAAGAAGCAGGGACCAAATGCCTTCCGAATGTGTATAAGAAAGCTGAAAAGGCAGGAAGCTAAATATTGGGAGTAGTGGGAAAATGAAGAGAGACACATTACCATCATTTGTTGATTCTTCTAGTTTTTCAAGTTCTCAGCAGAACCAGGATGGAAGTCATTCTATAATAAACAAATGATTTCATGGTAATGCAGTTAAAATTCACAAAAAAGAATCAAGAAACTTTGCAGAAACATTGGTTTGTGTTTCCCTGGATGCTTAGTATCCAGGTAAAACTGCAGGCTAAGAATAAATTATTAACCACTACAAAAAATGTGGATCATCTTACTTTCTAGTTCCCATGTTAATGTTCAAAATGCTTGATTTGGGGAAAATACATCTTTTGCTTATGTTGGCCCTGCTGTTTGGCCACACTTAAGTTTTTGCTAATTCAGTAAAATTATTTCTAAAATTGTTGTAATAAACATGCCCACCATGAAATCAATGTTTTCAAGTTAATATTTTCCACACTACCCCACCCTCGCACCCCAGCATTGGAGATGGTAGCCGGGGCCTGATGTTAGGCTGCTAGGCAAGTGCTCTTCCACTGACCTATATCCCCAGGCCATTTTGAAAATAATTTTTAGATTTTAAGACTGGGTCTCACTCCCAAGTTCTTTGTGATCCTCCTGCCTCAGCCTCCCAGATAACTGGGATTACAGGCCTGCACTACCATGCTTAGCTTTTCTACAATTCAAGGTGAATCCACTGGAGCACAGGTGTGTGTAAATATATATGGTAAATAGGAAGTAGGGAGCAGTTCAAATACTTCCCCAAATTACATATTCTATTGTTTCAAAAGTATTTTAGTATATATGCTAATTTGCTTTATTTTTACTACTAGTTTATCTTCATTTGTTGAAAAGAAAGGTTTGTGTTTTATCTGTTTCTTTTTTGTAAGAATCTTTTTGGTTTAAGTCTCGTATTCAGAGTAACTACTTTGAAGATAATGATACATGTGTATTAACTGTTATTCTCTTATTATTTCATTATATATTTTTGGTTTTTTTCATAAAATAACAAAAGTCAAAAAAAAAGAATGATTTCAGGATGCCATATAGGATTTTTAGTTTTTTTACACATAACAATTGAAGAGATTTGAATTAGTCAGACAAGTCTGGAAAAACCTTTCCAAGGCAGAAGAGGGTCTAACAGCAAGAAGGTAAACAGAATGTAAGATGCAAATAAATGTCTTTGTCTTGGTCATCTTGGGCTCCTGGAACATGTACACATACTGTAGATTGTGTGGCTTATCCAACATGCGTTTCTTCCTGCCAGTGTTGGAGGCCAGAAGTCTGATGTCTGAATGCCACACGGTGTGGTTCTTGGGAAGGCCACTTCCTGGTTTCCTTATGTGGTGGAGGAGGAGTGAGAAGGGGCAAGGAAGCTCTCTCAAATTTCTTCTAAAGCCACAATCCTTCCCTGAGGCTCCGCCTCCCTCATGTAATCACCTCCTTAAGTTCCCACCTCCAGATACCATCATATAGAAGATAACTCATCAATATATTAATTTGAGTGGGACATAAACATTCAGTCTATAATGAGCTTGATAAATGAAATAAACCCTGTGCGTCTTCTACCTGGGCTAAGTTCTGCAGTGTAATGGTGAGCTAGAGCACACTCCAACTGGGTCCTTTGTCAGTTCCTCTCCATGGAGGGAAACAGAAATTAATCACATCACAGAAATAAAGGTAAAATCATCACTCCATTACATAGAACCGGAAATTAGATAAACATATACAAAGAGTATTTGAATTACTACTGCCGGTAGACCTATGATGATGCTACATACTGATAAACCCATCATGGATTAAAAATGTCCTAACTCATCAGTGCATTTCACAGCCCTGGCCCGCTGCACACCCGAGCTTAGCCGTGCAGCACACCAGAGCGTGTCAGCGGCTTACCCTGTGAGGGCTTGACTGACGGCAGCTGGGCTCCCTGCAGTCCAGCAGCAAGAGAGTGGTGTACAGCAGTACCTTAGTACTCATCTTTAATTGGTTTTGGAAGGCACAACGAGTACCAAACAAATATTTTTGGCTGGAAAGGATAATGAATCATCAAGCAATTGACACCTACAAGTTCTAGCTTGTACGTGGACTACCAAATAGACAAATACCAGGGCAAAATTTTCTCATCGAAATGCATGGCATACCAGATTTGACCAGTTTCAAAGCAGGGGTGTACCGGAGTGTGGCTGCTAGCCTGGAAAAAGATCGAAATTCAAAATTGAAAATACACTTTTTATTGAATGCAAATCACTTTTGCACTACTATAAAGCCAAACATTTATGAGTGGACCCATCCTGTGTCAGGACTGTGTGCAGTTGGCGTTGTAAAGGAAGTCTTTTATGAGGAAGTTACTACTGAGAAGAGATCCAAATAAAAGTGAAGTAGCTGAAAAGAGGAGAGCATGGTGTTCCAGGTAGTAAAAACAGTGTATATGAGTGTTTCTGTCTATTCTTCTCACAAATAAACTTTGACAACCTGTGAGAGTCTGAAGAAATTTTTTTCAGTTCAAATTCTCAGTAAATCATGAGGTGGCTGAAAGAGTACAGTGATCTTTAGGGACTTAACCAGGGCTGTGGTGGGGCAGCGATTTTGATGTACACTGAGCAGTGGACCAAGAAAAGAGGGGGAGATGTAGACAAATGCATTCAAGTACAATACTTAGGCCTGGGAAAACGAGGTACTGCAGAGGGCCCCTAGATCATTACTATACAACTACATTTAAAATAAGACTTAAAAACCATAGACACTGCTGTCCCCAAACATTCTCATCTGCCTAACACTCATAAGGACCTAGAAAAATTCTTTTCCACATCTTTTAAATGGCCTCCTGGCTGGGGATTTAGCTCAGTGGTTAGAGCGCTTGCCTGGAAAGCTCAAGGGCCTGAGTTCAATCCCCAGCACCAAAAAAAAAAAAAAAAAAAAAAAAAAAAAAAAAAAAAAAAAAAAAAAAAAAAAAAAAAAAAAAAAATGGCCTCCTAAGAAGAAAGGCAATTGCATCCAAATGCCATGAGGTATTGTGCGTTATGTTATTTCCAACATGAGAGGAGGAGAGTGCTTGAGTCCAGGGAGGATTTGACCTGTAGAAGCACTTAGGGAAGGAAAAGATAAATTAATCAACCTGTCAAATCTTCTCAGAGAATGAACGAGAGAGGTATTTGCATAATGAAGTCCCATTTCCCACTGGTGCCGAGCATCTATCTTCTTGTTTCTCTTGGTACAAACCAATTCTTGGTTCTGGAATTACTCCAGATATGCTCAGTAATTGCAATTGTTGCGTTTAGTAGCTGAGGGATATTTTGCAATGTTAAATTTGTGCCTAATTGCAGTGTGCTTAAAATGTGATACCAACTCCTAACATTGGCAATGAGATGGACATTGAATGGTAGAAATGCAAATAATTTTATGTTGATAAAGATTTTAATGGATTAATTACATTTTCAAAAACTAAAATTAAAATGTCAGCATTACTTAACTTTGCTTTATAATTTGATGTGCATTAAAGTTTATATTTTGCATATTAACTTTAATAATTTTATGTATTTTAGAAGAAAAGTAGTACATAAAAGTTTTCATTTTGTGACTTTTAAATTTATTTATATTTTTTATTAAAATACATTCAAATTTTCTACCCTTTATGTAGGTACTTTTTTTTTTTAACAGAATGTGTAAGTACATTTTACTATTGAATCTTTCAGGCCATTGAGAATGAGGACCAGTGAAGAAATAAAGAACTATGACGAAAATATAGAATTTCAAAGTAGAATTCAGAAAGAAAAGAATCTGGATTAAAAAATAGAAAAATTTCATAATTAGAAATTTAAAAATTTTCAAGATTATTTTAAATTCAAAATAAATTTTCTATTTAAGTAAACACATGGAAACAATGGAAGTAAGCAGACTTCCATTAAACATGATCCTCACAGGATCTGCAAACAAGAGATTATGACTTCTTATTTAATGAAGATTTAAATAATGGTCAAAAGTAATGCAAATTAACAGGATTATTATTCTTATCAAATCCACAGCTTATATAGGTCAGCCAAAAAGTCTTTACAACTTTATATGCTCTATTAAATCAAAGTTTAATTACTAATCCTTTAATTAGAATGAAAAAGATGATCAGCTTTATATTAATTTCATTACCCAAAACAACAAAAGAAACTCTTGTTAGAGTCTATCTTCAAGATTTATACCTTTAAAATCAGCAAATTGGAACGACTGTTTAATGATTTTGGAAATAGAGATACCAGAGTCTTCTGACAGTATAAAAATATTGCTAGTAAAACACATTTCAATAGAAATTAATGATAACAATTTTCCATTTTAGGAACATGGCAAAATTCCTTACTCTCTCCCCCCACTGACCTCCCTCTCCCACCTTTTTCCCTCTCTCTCCCTGCCCTTCTGGCCGCTCACTCTCCCCTAAGCTGGGAATTGAAACTGGGGCCTTATATATTCTAACTGTACCATGCACCACTGAACTACACACATTCCTGGCCCCAGAATTTCGATATTTTATTCTAAATTCTTTCAAGTAGAAGATTGTAGAAGCTAGCTTTTATATTCTGTACTGAGTGTGTTTTCACTGTTACATGTTTCACCACCAATATTCAAGGTCGACTTCAGCCAATGAATGTACTTGTGACAGGAAACACTTAAATTCTAAGTTGAAATATCAGGAAATGTTATCTACGTACTTACATACTGTAACCATGAGCCAAATAAACTCCTGTTCTTTATATGTCACCCAGTCTGTGGTATTGTCTTATAGTGGCACAAAAGAAACTAAGGAAATTGCTGTCAAGAATGGGGTTGTTCGTTTAACACACACCTGAAAGTGTGGAAGCAGCTGTGGACCTGGGTAACGAGAATGGGCTGGAAGAATTTGGAGGAGCAGGCCAAGCCGGATTTTTGTAACTGGAACAATAAGGGAGATTCTAGTGAGGCTGAGGAGAGACAATTGTAGGGAAAACGTGGAAATTCTCTGAGATTACTTAAGCGTAAGTGACCAGAAGGCTTGTAGAAATATGGCCTTGCACAGACATTCTGACAAGATCTCAGACGGAACTTGGGAGCAAAGTATTGGAAACTGGGGTAAAGGTCATTCTTGTTACACAGTTTTGAAGAAGTTGGTCGAATTCTGTACATTTAAGGTGTAACGAAAGAACAGTGAACGGAGATATCTGGGAGAAGAAATACCAAAGTGCCACAAAGCAATTGTGGCGCTCAGGGGCTTCTCTTAACTGCTTACAGTAAAATGAGAAAATTGAGAAATAATTTA
This sequence comes from Hystrix cristata, assembly GCA_004026905.1. Taxonomy (NCBI): domain Eukaryota; kingdom Metazoa; phylum Chordata; class Mammalia; order Rodentia; family Hystricidae; genus Hystrix; species Hystrix cristata. The sequence continues at coordinate 6,897 of PVJO010012404.1, forward strand.
AAGATGGAATTATAATTGGGAAAGAAACAAAAAGTCAAACATTTTGAAAATTTCGAGCCTGACCATGTAAAGAGTGAAAATGCATGCTTAGCAGAGCAAATGAAGGATGTGGTCAAGGAACCATTTGCTAAAGAGATTACCATGGGCAGAAGGGAACCAGATGCTGTTCATCGTGGCAAAGGGAGAAAGACCCGAAGGGGTTTCAGAGATCCCCAGGGCAGCCCCTTCTGTCGCGGACCAGAGCAGAAGCTCCGGGGCATGGTTTCCAGGTGCAGGGAGTTGCTTGCGGGACCTCAGCACTCGCTGCCGTGTACTGCCCTGGGACTTGGTTGCTGCACTCTAGCACAGAGCTGCACCAGCTGTACCGCACACAGACCTAGGTTCAGCTCCAGCTGCCCCTCAGAGAGCGCAGGCATTGAGCCTCGGCAGTGTCCACATGTCGCTAGTTCTGCAGGCGCACCCGAGTTGGACAACTGTGGGGCTGTGGCGGTCTCCACCCAAATGTCAGAGAATGTCTTGGACAGCATGGGGGGCCAGGCGGAAACTTGTAATGCGGCAGAGCCACTACAGAGAACCCCTGCTAGCTCAAAGTGTAGTGGCACTGTGGGTCGTGGCTGCCACAGACACCCCAGAACGGTAGACCTACGTGCATGCAACTCTAGACTAGACGGGGTGCAGGCCTAAGACTCCAGTCTGTGAGAGCTGCTATGTGGTGTGTGTCCAGCCAAGGCATAAAAGCTGCCGCCAGAGTTGAGGGCCCGGCCCCTCCCCCAGTGTACCCAGATGGTGGGACATGGATTCAAGAAAGATTATTCTGGACCTTTAAGACTTGCTGTTGTTTTCCCAGTTGAGTTTTAGTCTTGGGACCAGTTGTCCCTCTTATCTTTTTCTCCTCTAGAATGGACATGTCCTGCCATTGTATTTTGGAAATTGATAACTTCTTTTATTTCACAGGCTCTCAGCTGGAGGGAATTTGCCTTGGGATGAGTAATGCCTTGTGTCTTATCCATATCTTGCTTATACGAATCTTTGGACTTTTGAATTGGTGCCGGAATAAGACTTTGGGGCAATTGGCATGAAATGAATCTACTTTGCAAATGAGAAGTACAAAAATTTGGAGGGCCAGCAGTGGAATGCTATGGTTTGAATGTGTACTCCTATTAAACATGTTGGAAGTGTAATCCTCAACACGACATGATTGAGGTGGGACCTGTAAGAGGTGGCTAGGCCGTGAGGGCTCTGCTCTCACAAATGGATGAATGTTCTTATGGGAGGTAGTTATGGCAGGGATGCGTTCTTGACAGAAGGGTGAGGTAGACTCCCTTCTTCCTGCTCTTGTCTAGTCTCTCATCCTGTGATGCAAGCTGACATGTTAGGACACAGCCAGAAGGCCCCCAGCAGATGCAGCCCTGGATCCTGAACCTTTTACAGAACTGTGAACCAAATGAACTTCTATTGTTTATAAATTACTCCAGTCTGTGGTACTCTGTTATAGTAGCACAAAACAGACTAAAACAACACACACACACACACACACACACGCATGCACACATACAGAAATTGCAGATATAATTACTAGGACTAAAAAAGGGTCAAATAGCAATTGATTGATAGTAGTTGGCAAATAAAAATAAGTATCAAATTAGTACATGGGCATAGTGTTATGTCTCAGCTTTGTTAAGGTATAATTGACAGGTAAAAACCAAGTGGCATAATGTTCTTTAAAGAAATAATATTGCCTATCTGACAGTCAGACTTGATGTCTTTCATGATATAAGAGCAGATGTGTTGTGTACATGTATCAACTTCTCAAGATGAGTGTTACCATTATGTACTAATAAAATAAATAGAGAATGCATGCAACATAGATGAGCACAATACTTATATAAACTATTGAGAAATGTCTAAGATTTCTAGAAATGATTGTAACATTTGACAAAAAGATGACCAAAAATTTAAGATAGGTGAAAAAAAATGATTCTCTAAAATAAGGAGAATTGAAAATGAAATGATTAAGATAATAAAGTAAGATAAGGAATAATCCCTAAAAGTTTTAAAAAGCAAAACTTACTCAGTTTACATAGGTTGTATCAGGAATAAGTCTTGCAAAATTAATAGCACTTATTTATCTTTATTAGGAGAGGAACATAAAGTCAAAAATCAATGAACATTTCATTGGTTGCATAACTTTTGTAAAAAGGACAGTCTTTTACTGGAGGGAGGAATTAAAAAAACAAATTTAGTGGTAGGTTTTGATTTAAAGTATTGCTGAGGGAAAGACTGTGGTCCTTGAACCAGCATGACTGATAATGACAAAGGTGAACAAGCCGGGATTTTAATGAAAAGTCTACAAATATGTGCTATTTACATAAGTTTGAATTTGTTACTGAGAAACAAGCTCTCAATCCTGCTGGTACTGATGCCATTTTGGGAACAATTTAAACATCACGTACATTATGTTTAGGGTCTGTCCAAACGTGAAACATCTAGAGAAAACCACAAAATGTGACCCAATAGATACTCTTGGTTATGAAATGGGAATGCTGATCTAATGCTTTTATTAAGGTAATTAGATTTAAAGAAAATTCAAAATGTACTAGGGCAGCTAACAACAGAAAATTCTTTTCTTTTTTTTTTTTTTTGGTGCTGGGGATCGAACTCAGGGCCTTGTGCTTGCAAGGCAAACACTCTTAACCACTGAGCTAAATCCCCAGCAGAAAATTTCTTAAGTTAGTGAATTGTGGCTTTAGGTAGAAAATGAAATTATTTTTGAATATTTTTATTCACATATTTGCTTGCTATTAATATTAACAAAAGTTTAAGAAAAATAGATCTGTCTGGTTAATTCACTTTTTAAAGGATTGAAATATTTTTAAAATTTGAAGATGTTTTATAAAATAGAATAAAACTACATGTAGTATAAAATGAAAGTGACAGCCCCCTAACAAAAGAAGAAATAAGAATGTTTGTGTAAGTGTGAAGAAGACCCGTATTTGAAAAATCCCCAAGCTAATTTTTATAAGTCTATTTTCTGACCATTAGAAATCAAAGTATATTCCCAAGCAAAGAAAGATTTGAACAAATTGAACAACATCATGCTAGTTAACTTTTGTTATAGCATTCCAGAATTGCACAGAAGACTTAAAATACACTATGTGAACATAGATACTATTTTAAGAGTGTGTGCTAAGTAACCTATATAATGAAATTAAAATACTTGATAATGTTTTTGGAATGATAATTTGTCATGTGAAAATCTGTTACAGTGTTTGAGCATGGTATGTGAAATTAGCAGTCACTTCTGAACTGAATATTGCTTGGAGAATTTCATTGACAATTCTATTTGCCGCCATCTCAGCAGAAGCATTTCTCTAAATACAATGAATGAAAACTATGTAATAATTTTGATCTAGCAAAGGTTATCTAATTTGGCATTTCCTGTTGGTGAAACACAAAGATGTGATAACCTTGAGTGCAACAATATAATTACTAATTTTGATAAACCAAAGGTGAGAAAAATATATTTTAAAATTAAATATATAGCATGTTATGAATTATAGACATCATTATTACTCATCCAAATATTATTACCTGTGACCACATTACTCAGAAAGGTACAATAATAATTCAGTTCTTTTAGTTTCTTTGTTAACTTTCAGTCATATAAAACCCATAACTTTATTCATATTTGAAGAATTTTGTTTTTATGAAGTTATTTGTTAGGGTGATAAGACATATTTTAGCTTACCATGTGTTAGATTAATTTATAACTTTAAAATATGGGTTTCCATTTGTACTCTTGCCCCAGCCCTACCAGTGTTAGGGAGAGAGCTGGGCAAACAGATTCCTTCACGAACGTGATGTTCGTTAGATAGGCAGCCATCAACATGCCTGTTGCTACTGTTGCTCCTGCCTCCTCCTCTTCTTTATTTCCCTTCTCCTCCTTCTCCTTCTTCCTCTTCTTCTTATTCTTCTTTTTTGATGATACAGATTGAACCTAGGGCTGTCACACTGAGCTACATCCCCCCTCCTTTTTTTTTTTTTTTTGATATGGAGATTTGCTGAGTTACTAAGTTGCCCAGACTGGTCTTGAACTTGTGATCTTCGTGCCTCAGCCTCCCAGAGTTCTGGAATTACAGGTATGCACCACCATACCAGGCTTGGACCTGCCTGTTGAAAAGTACCATAGGGGCCCATGTTTGGTCAGCTTCTTACAGGTTAATGACAGGAAGGATAGGTTGGAGACAGCTTGGAGTTAGGCCATAAAGGTAGACGATAAGCACCACTGTTTGTAGTCCCTTGAAAAGACGTAGAGCAAGCTGTTGGGAATACCAGATGCCTGAAGATGAGGGGCAGGGGGGATGGTACTCTTCACCCCCTCTTTTCCCTTTGATTCCCCAACTACGACTTGCTACAGTGAAGACTAATGCCTAAGGTCTGAATGATATTAGCCGGAATTAGCTGTAATGCTCACACAAGAAAAAATAAATAAATAAAACTTATATGTACTTCATCTCACCCAAGTTTCCTTATTTAGCAATTTTGAATTAGAATATGAACTCACTAAACCATATTGCTTTAATAGGTCAAAGATAAAAGTAATTATAAAACACTTGGCAAAGATAAAGCCCAGACGTGTGTGTGCCATGATAATATTTACTATCCCTGTTTTACACTGGAAACTTAATCATGTAGTTAGGACCCATTTGCCATGTTTCTACTTAGTTATTAACTACTTTCTTAGAAATATTTTATATGGATGGTCAAAAAATAATCAGATTTAAATGAACTTGTTTGAGTGCTAATTATAGTCTTCTTTTCTCAAAGCATAACAAAGAAAGGAGGGAGGAAGGAAGGAAGAGAAAGCAGGAAGGAATGAGGGAGGTTAGGGAAAGACAGAAAAGGAAAAGAAAGACTAAAGAAAAAAGAAAAGAAAAAATATCTGCCTTGGACAGAGAAGAATTCAGTTTGATTTATTTCTTCTCTCTCCAGGTCTTCTGGTGGTAATAAACAGATGGGCCTTGTCTGCTTGCTCGGCCAGTAGGCAAACGTGTTTCATCTGTAGCCTGCAGAAGCAGTTTGTCCTCTGAGGCTGTATCCCAGAGTTTGGCAACAGCATGGCGCTCTGCTTACAAAACCACTTCTTCTGCCTGCTTGTAGATTATTTTTCACTCATACTGGTTCAAGCATCGAAGTCATAAAAATATTTCCCCCCGCTTTGTAGTTGAAGTGATCTTGCCTGCTATTTTTGTTTTCCTATTTTTGGCACCAGTCATTCATAAAACACAGTAAAAAGTTAATAATATTTAGAAAGTGTAATAAAAATTCTTCATTATCCCCCCTTCAAGGGGCTCTGTTCTGTATCAGCAAAAGTCACAGAAGAGACAAATACCTACTTTTTTTCACCTGTGTGATAGAAACTTTTATTAATTATGTATTGATGTGTAATAGATTACTTCAAAAGTTAAGGGGTGAAAACAACAGACATACGTTATCTCATAGTTTCTGTGGATCGGGGGTTTGGGAGCAGATTAGCCAGGGGTCTGTGACTCAGAGTGTCTCATGAGTTTACAGTCCCGGCGTGCACTTCGACTCAGTCCTCTGGAGGTTTCACTGGCGTTTCCAGCATGGCTCAGTTTGTCTCTCTGGGTAGTTTCTTACCACGTGGGCGTCCATGTGCGGCTGCTCAAGTGTCCCCACCACGTGTCACTGGGAGACCAGCTACCACGAACGGGACTGTGTTCAGAGAACTCAGCAACAAGAGTTGAAGCCAAAATGCACCCAGAGGAAGTTGTGTCATTTAAGTTCTTGAATATTCTTTAGTCTTTGAGACTAAATATATATTGGCTACCATTTGGGAGGCAGAAACATAAATTCAAATTTTAGTTTCTGACTTTATTTATCCTTGGAAGAGATCTGATCTAAATATGACTATCTCAGTTTGGTTTTCTTTAAAATGGAGGAATTAATACATACCTGTCTGTGCTTAGTAGATTATGATGAAAGATGTAAATCCTCATTCTAAGTCTAACACCAAGCATACAAGAATACAAGACCCAAACAAATGCTAGTTTCTTTTTCATCTCTTGAGACCCTAGAATTGTGCCATTGAAGACTACCTTTAATCTCGCCACTCTTCCTGGGCTGGTTGCCTTTGGCACTCTTCCAATGTGCCAAACAAATATTCATATTTTATTTGTTTATTGTCCTGAATAACTTTAGGTAGTACTTCTCTAAAAGAGGATTTCTTTAAAATAGCCATGAAAATTCAGTATTATACTGGAGGTCCTGGTCAGAACAATTGTGCAAGAGAAAAAAAATATAAGGCACTCAAATTTGAAAGGAAGAAGTTAAATTGTTCATGTTTGCAGCTGACATGATTTTATACATGGAAATATTAAAAAAAAAACCCTGTTAAACTAATGAACAAATTCAGAAAAGTTGCAGGATACAAACATAAACACACAAAAATCAGTAGTCCTTGTATACACTAGCAGTAAACTGGCTGAAAAAGAAATCAAGAAACAATCTCATTTATAATTGCTACCAAAAAAAAAAAAGAAAGAAAGAAAGAAAGAAAACCTGAGGAATACATTTAGTCAAAGAGGTGAAAGATCTTTATAGAAAACTATAAAACATTGATGAAAGAAATCCAAAAAGAAGCAAGTAAATGGAAAGATACACTGCATTCATGGACTGGAAGAACGAATATTGTTAAAATGTTAATACAACCCAAAGGTATACAGATTCACTGTAAAAACTATTAACAATGACATTTTTTCACAGAAATAGCAAAAACAGTTCCAAAATTCATCTGAAATCACAAAAGACTCTGAACATCCAAAGTAATTTGGAAAAGATCAAACTGGAAGCATCGTATTTCTTGACTTCGACATATAGTACAAAGCTATAATAACCAAAACGACATGGTAGTGGCATAAAAATAGACACATAGATCAGCGAATTATAACCAACTGATTTTTGACAAAGGCACCCAGAAAAACATGTATTGAAGTAAAGACAATCTCTTCTAAACAATATTGGGAAAACTGGATAGCCATATGCAAAAGAATGAACCTAGACCTCTATCTCTTACCATATAAAAAGTTAACTCAAGACAGATTAAAGACCTGAAACTAGCAACCTATTAAAAGAACCTAGAAGAAACCTTCAGTGTTTCAATGGCCTAAGCCATTGGCATAGGCGAAGACTTTTTGGATAAATCTCTAAACCAACAGAAGCAAATATAAACAAATAGTATTAAATCATATTGAGAAACTTCTGCACAGTAAGGAAAAGAGTCAACAGAGTGAACAGGCAGCCTACAGAAAGGAAGAAAATATTTATAAACTATTCACCCAACAAGGGATTAATATCCAGAATACATAAGGAGTTCAAACAAATGATGTCAAATAAATAAATCTGATTAAAAATGGGCAACTGATCTGAATAGACATTTCTTAAGAGACATTGTATAAATGGCCAAAGTATATAAAAATGGCTCAATATCAAAGCTACAGTGAAACATCTCTAGTTAGAATACCTATAATAAAAAAAAAATACTGGAGAAGATTTGGAGGAAGGGGGATTCTTAAGCACTGTGGAGATGTAAATTAGTACAGCCATTGTGGAAAAGAGCATGGTTACTCAAAAAACTAAAAATAGAAAGCTACCTATCCAATAGTCCCATCACTGGGTGTACATCTAAAGTAAAGGAAATCAGTATGTTAAAGAGATACCTACTTCCCCATATTCACTTTGTCATTTCACAATAGCCAAGATGTGGTATCACTAAAGTGTGTGTTAATGGATGAATGGATAAAGAAAATGTGATACACGCAATAAAATATTATTTAGTTATAAAAATAAAATCCTCTCACTTGCAGTAATACAGATGAAATTACGTGACTTTAGGGTAAGCCAGGTACAGAAAGAAAATACCACACATTCTCACTCATATTTGAAATGTAAAAAAAAGGTGATCTCATAGAAGTAGAAAGTGGAATGGTGATTACTAAGGGCTATAGTAATTAGGAGGGGGTGTTGGGGAAATGTTGGCTTAATAAAACAAAACTTTAGAAGGAATAAGATTGAGAGAGATCTATTGTACAACATGGTGACTATAGTTAACTATTACATTCTTGAAAAATGCTAAGAGAGCAGATGTAGAGTGTTCTCAACACAAAATTTATAGCTGTGTGTGGTAATGCATATGTTAGCTAGATTTAGTCATTCTACAGTGTGTATGTATTTCCAAACAATATGTTATACACAGTAAATATATGCACTTGTACTTGTTGATTTTAATTTTTAAAGTTTAAGATATTTTAAAAACTCATTAGAAAACACATCATAATATGGTGCACAATATCTTCTAACACTGTCACCCTAAAAGAATGATTTTAACTTGAGACCGGCACGAGAAGGTCTTAGCAACATCTTAGACACAGTCTTCCCCAACTTCCCTGATTCCCAAAACAGACTCACACCTAGATCAGCATCGCCCTGGAACGGGCTGGGGGTCTGCACTTCTACCAAGGGGCCCTACCGTTCTTGTGACTAGGCAGATGGAGAGAACATCACTCACAGTAAATGTTTACCTCTGGAAAGCTGAATGCAGAGCGTCCGAAAGCGCGATGGGGGGAGTCGAGGCAAAACACAGGCCAGGAAGATGGTATTGAGTTTGTTGCCTAGAAATTCTAGCACTGCTGCTGGCTCAGCATTTCCAGGGGTGTGTGTGTGTGTGTGTGTGTGTGTGTGTGTGTGTGCGCGCGTGTGCGCGCACGTGTGTCTGTGGGCCCTCTACTTGCAGTTACTCAGTGTAACTACTGTGTAGAGTGCTTACTCTGCTCATGACTTACTACTGTCCTGTGGCTTTCTCTCTGCTCAACTGCATTGGTATAATGAACTAGGGAAAGTGTCTCTCTTCTCCCACTTGGCCTTTGACAGTATTACTCTAGCTGGAACTGAAATGGCTTCATTGGGTGGATATGAAAGAAGTGAGTTAAACGCATTAGTTTAGGTGATAGAGAAGAAGATTTTCAGGTATATTTTTAAGAAAAAAAACCAGGAAGATAAAATGGGGTGTATAATATTCTACCTTGTTTAAAAAGGGACATGACTGCACCTTTTTAAGAATTTATTTTAAAAGACTCTGGAAGAATATATAAGACATTTTAAAAAATGCGATCCTGTTGGAAAAGTTGGGAGGACATGGGGACATGTATTCCGTGTTTAAAATGATATGCACCAAATGAATTTATTACCTCTTTAATGAAACAAAGCTAAACGTAACAATATTCAGGCCAAACCAAACAAGACTGTAAATTGAATTTGGCCCATGAACTGCCATTCGAGAACTCTGCATTACATGAATCCTTGTCCTTTCTGACTAAAGTCTGAATCTTAATTCATGAGCTCAGTAAACATTTACCAACGGTCTCCCTCTACATGTTCAGGTGCCAAAGACACACTCTCTCTGACCTCAAGGAGCCTATCTCTACACTCTAGTGGCCCTGCTTGGTGAATATTTACATAGAAGTCTTTTTACTGGTTTGTCAAGTTAAACTAATTACTAAGTCCTTTCAAGGTGTATTGCTAGTAAATTATAGCTAAGACTTGCTTGCAGTTCGGTGATACATGTTTGTATCATACAGTTAATGTTTGAGATCATACAAGTATTGTGAATTAACTATTTTAAAATACATTTTAGTCTTGTTTATCCTGTTAATTTGTTAAGCAGTACTTTGTTCATTATCCCAAGACAAACTTGTACCCAAGCCAACTCAAACCATTAAAAAATCTAGATCAGTATTAATTAAGTCTATTTGCAAGCAAAGCATCTGAAAGCAAACTGTCTCAATTAAATACGAGAAATTTGAATAAAGAGAAGAGGGAGGAGTCAAGAATAAACTAGAGAACTAATCCACCTCCCCTTGGGGAAGAAAATAGATGTGACAATGTCATTTGAATCTGGTAATCTAATCTCAATACTAGTAATCTTATCACCTCTGGAGGTGTATTTTGGAATCTTTCCCCACCTCTCCCAGCCCTGTGTATTCCATTAGCTCTCGGAAGTGTACAAAAGTGTACAGCATGTGTAGAAAAGCAGTGACTTCTCCTCTCTGGCTGGATGGAGCGCTGTGTTCCCCAAGCCTCTGTAAAGATGCCAGTAAAAGTTTAGATTGGCCCAGAATAGAAATACATTTCCTACCATGATGTGGACAAACATGTCAGGTTCCTGGTTCCTTAAGGGATTCTACTGCTTGAGAATTTTACTCAGAAGTCTACTTTGGGGAGGGGTGGTATAAGGGAGGTTAAGAGGAGGAATGGACATGATCAAAATATAGTAATATGCATGTTTGATACCATACTGAAACCTAATATTTTGTAAAATTAATAGGCACTAGTAAAATACATTTTTTAAAAAAGTCTCCTTTGCTTTGACTAATTGTTAGGCAGGCAGAAGAGTAACTCAAGACAAATATTCATGGTTATAAACTGGCATTAGTATCTTTAGAAAGTTTAATTTATCTGTGTGGTGCAATGTTCCTGATCAGAATGTGACCTCAAGAAACCTAGAGGTTAAATGAGTTTATTTGAGAGGAAGGAAAGTTCATTAACATTTTGCTATGTGTCTGGATGAATAATTGTAAGGCTAGGTCAACAGTTAAAAATCTAATCTAGAGCCAGATGCTGTAGCTGTCTATAATCCCAGCACTCTGGGAGGCCAAGCCGGGAGGATCACAAGTTCACGCACAGCCTGGGCAACTTAGTGACTTAGCAAGACCCTGTCTCAAAAACTAAAAAAAGGGCTTGGGATATAACAATGCAGAAGCCTGGGGTCCGATCCCAAGCATGTGTGCACGTGCACACACACACACACACACACACACACACACACACACACATACACACACACACACACACTCTCTCTCTCTCTCTCTCTCTCTCTGTCACACACGCTCACACATCTAATCTAGTTCATTTCTCATCTGTTCCAGTTATCTTTTACTATGTCATACACCACCCTAAAATGCAGTGGCTTAAGACAGTTTGTTGCCATTGCTCATGGTACTGTAGGCGGTACTGAGCTTGGAATTCTTGCTTGACCTCCTGTAGGTTGCCAGCATATGATAGCCGGGCCAGAGTAATCTGAAGGCTTGACTAGGTTAGATGTATAAGGTGGCTTCACATACTTGGCTCCCTAACTGGTATGGCTGGAAGAACCAGGGGTTGGGTTTGCTCTTTTCCGTCCACATGGCTCTTCATGTGGCTGGCTTGGGAGTCCTCACAGTGCTATAGTTCAACTATGGAGCAGTGTTCTTATGTGGGAGATTTTCCTCCCGGCGTGAGGATTCAGGAGATTCCGGTGGAAGCTGCAGAATTTTGTATGGCAACTTTTTTAGGAGAGCAACCATGATTATCTTTATTGCAGTTGATTATTCAAAAGCACGGGAGCAGCTGGAGGTCCAGCACGGGAGGCAACCGTAAGAGATTCCAGTGGTCAAAGTTGTAACAATTTGAGCAACAACAATGGCAAAAGCAAAGTAACATTAGATGATTCTTCAAAGTATAAGATTGAGATTTGCACACTTGTGCTGGTGTAAGTAAATGACTGAATAATAAATGGGTGAAAATAGACAAATATTCTTTGATGAAGAATTAAAATAATGCTGTGGATACTCCACTCTCAAGGAAGAAAAACATAAATCCCCACTCCTGAAGTGTAGGCTGATCATTGTGACTTCCTTCTAAATAATAAAATAGGAATGGGGGTTGGGGGAGAGGAAACTTCAGCCATGTGACCAAGGTCAGTCAGTATCAACAGTGATAAACCATGTGACAGTATGTATTCGTGATGTGATGTGATGGAAATGATACTTTACTTCTGTGACCTTCCTCCTCAAAACCCATAACCCTAGTCTAAATGTGAGGAAGACATCAGACAAGTTCTAGTAGAGAGACGTCCTACAAAATACTTGACTAGTGTTCTTTAAAACTATCCATGTCATCAAAAACAAGTAATGTCTGAGAAACAGGCACTGCCAGGAGGAGCTAAGGAGACAATGATAAGTAAATGTAGTGTGGCACCCTGGATAGAATCCTGGAACAGAAACAAATATTAGACAAAAACTAAAGAAATCCTGATTAGCTACTGTGGACCTCAGCCAATCATAACTTTAATGTATGTTTGCTGGTTAAAACCAATTAAGATGTTAATTTTATGAAAAATAGAATGAAGGAGTAAATGGGAACTTTACAATGGTCTTATTTCTTCTATAAGTCTGTAACTGTTCTAAAAATAAGGTCTATTTAAAAAAAAAAAAAAAGTCACAGGGCCAGCCCAGATTTGAAGGTAGGGGACTATAACAAGTGTGACTGTATGGTTCCTTGGAGGAACCATCTGCTAATTTTCTTGTGATGATCCATCTCTCTACTCCTATTCCCAGTTCACATGGTTGGAACTTCACTCTCTGGCTCCAGATGCGGAGCCGGTGACTTTGCTTAGCGCAGGGAAATTCATGTTCCTCGTCAGAATTAAGGAATCACAGGATAGTTTCAGCACGGGCAATGCCGTAACTTAGGGCAATCAGAATAATTCTGGGACCTCTGGAGAAGCTCCACTGGCCTTGAACTTGGGTGTACAAGGGGTGTTTGAAATATATAGTGAATGTTTAAATTTTAAAAAAAGTATTACAGTAAAAGATACATTGCAGTAATCCTTCTCGAAATACTCTCCTTTGCTTTGACAACACTTACCCCATTGTGCTTGCCACTTTCTGCAGCAGTTCTGGAAGTTTTCTTTCTTTATAAGGTATGATTGAAAATACAGTGAATGCTGCTGTCCAGTGCCATCCAACAGAATGACGGGTTCGTAAAAACATTACAATGCATCCTCATCCACCTTATTCACCACACCTGGCACGCTGTGACTTCTCATTCTTCCCCAAAGTCAAAATGATCTTGAAAAGTAAATGTTTGGAATTGGTTCAGGGCATGCGGCAATCATGACAGTGCAACTAAAGACACTCGTGAAGGAGGATTTCTAGAACTGCTTCAGAAAGGGGCAAGAGTGGTAGAATAAGTGTGCTCAAAGTGTGGGGGAGCATTGTGAGGGAAATTAATGACAATGTGTCTTTTACTGTAATAATTTTTTAAAATATTTAAGTATTTACTATGTATGTTGGTCGTATCTCCTGTGAGAAGTGGGAGCTGGTGCCCCTTTCATCAACAGGGGAGAACCTGGAGGTTCCAGGAACTTTGAGGTAGCATCTGAAAAAGAAGCCAACAAAATGGGATGGGTGGTAGGATAGAGACACAAGATGAAAAAAGCAAGCTGTGTGATATTATGGAGCCCAGAATTCATCCCTGCATGGGGGAGGCCTGCCCCTGGAGGTTTCTCAGTTATACTAGTCGGTAGTCTCTTTTTGATTTAAGTTGGTGTCATTTGGGACTTTTTGGTTCCTTACAATGGAAAAATGTTCCCAAATAACAGGGAGAAAAGCAATGAATGGACCTCCAGCTTATTTTTTGTTAAATATGACCAGAATATTAATTGATTTTAAGATTGTAGCTTTTTTGAAGCTGTTCTATTTATTCCCAAATAATTCAGTATTTATCTAAAGATAAACTTACAAAGAGTAAATTGGTTAATATGCTTAAAATATCTAGAGTTGCTAAATAACACAAAGGAAGTATTTTTTTTAATGGACCTTTCTGTGTATGTGTAGTTTTCACCATAAAATGATTACTAAAAGACTAAAGCTGATTTAGTCTGCCACAGAGTTTGCGTTGGACTCAGAATGTGAGACAAGATACACGGCGACCAATTTGGATAATACTGCATCAGAAGGTTGCTAAACTGGCAGGAAGGATGAACCTTTTGGAGCCTAAATTCGGCAGGACCTGGCCCTGCCACTTCTGGACTGTGTGACCTCAAGCAGTGATTTTTCTTCCCTGGGTCTCAGCTTTTTTCTTCTGCAAAAATATGGATAATAATACCTCCCTTCTCTCTCTGTTGTGAAACTTGCCTATGTTACATTCCCAACATATATGTAGTATTCTGAGCAAAGGCAGTTCTTCTTGTTTTAACAATAAATCAAGCCTGAATAAAAGCAGACACAATGTGAATGGAGAAGGGGGAATAGATGGCAGTGATGTTGAGGAGGTAGACTGTCCAATCTTCAGGGACTGACGGGACACAGGGGCGAGGCAGGTCGAGGAAGCTGCCGTTCCCAGGAATTCCAGTGTGATTAAGCAGATGGTGATGCTCTTCATTTAAAAAAAGAAGCAAGAATAAGGGCTCCAGTTACTCCTGTGCATATATGGGAGAGATTACATGAGATGCACCTGGGGATGCCTGAAGAGGGGGCAGCAAGGGCTCTGGGATGGATATGAAGGAGGTGGTGTTTTCTCAGAGTAATGGCCAGAGGATCAAGGCTAGAACCACAGGGAGCATTTTAAGAGGGAAGCAGTAGATTAGGAAGCTAAAAAGGGGAATGAGAGTGGAAATAGCTTATATGTTACGAAGAGAAGCAGACATTGTGAGAAAAGACAGGAGGCAAATGGTTTATATTGTCTGTTGCCACTGAGAGGTCAGCTAAGGTTTGCACTGGGAAAAAAAAAATTATATTTAGCGACTGGCAGAGTGTCACAATTTTGCCAGAGACGTGTGAGTCTGGCATGGGAGGGTTGGAATCCAGGTTGCAGTTGGTCGAAGGTGGACAGAAGGTAAGAAGTGGACATGGGAGACTGAATTATTTGTTCAAGGAGAGAGCTTGACTATGAGGGAGAAAGAGGGAAACAGGGAGTTTTGTGTGCTGGTTTTAAGAAGTGAACCGGTTGGATATGTGGGGAAGTAGCCAAACTAGAGAGAAAGAAGTCTGAAATATGTAGGAGGGCGTGGAATTTGCCAGCACAGGTGAAGGAATTAGCCAGAAGCCAGAGAAGGAAGGTCATTTCCTCTGGAATGGAGGAAAACTCTTCACTGGCGGGTGCAGATAAAAATAGGCTGGAGTGTGGGTTGGGGCAGAGGTGTATAGTAAACCGTCGAGGATGCTTGTTCTCATGTGGATTACTGCAGTAGTCTGGGATGCTCTATGGAGAGAATGGCAGTGGCTATGGGGTGGAGGAAGAATAGGAAAGTTCACCGAGCTGCTTGAGAGACCAGTAGTCCAGACATGGACTTCAACAAGGGTTGTTGAATGTGTCAGTCTCCGCTGGCATTGAAGGTGATACAACTGGCAGGGCTTCCCCATCCGTGTCCCCTGTTGCAGCCGCGGAACCAACGGAAGAAATAGCTGATGGAAATTAGTTGGAAGACAGGCTGAGAAGTGTGGGTCAAAGGGTGCTCTCAAATCCAGAGGATTTAGGCAGTGCTTGATTTAGTTGTAGGGCTGCTGCTTGTGTGTTAGGGATTTGGGGTTGTGGAAAAATGGCCTTTCTTTCTCCTCCTTGTAACACTTTATATCTGGAGAGAAAGGCAGAGTCTGGGAGTGCATATGATTATGATCTACTAGGCTATTTTTCAGTTAAATGCTTCCTAGTTGGTGGAGTCCTCAAAGTTGTTGCTTCTTCTTTCCTGGGAGGAGGATACAACTTTAAAAAACTCAATTAAAAAGAAATGATTTATGTAATTTGAGCTTTTTGGACAATAGGAACACGGAATAAATATTAAAATACTGGGAGACAATGCCAGTGTTTACACGGGCAATGCAATGAGCATGGGCTGTATTCTAAGTTAACTAAGAAAAAATGCAGGACAGTGTATAGGTTATTCTGTTTCCTCTGTTACTAAATTGAATACTTTTACGTCTGCTTGGTGTGAGGTGTAAAGTGGTTATAAGTAGCTGTTGATACTTGATTTATCATTCAGGCTATTTTCTTTCTTCTTTTGTGTGTAAGGCTTTCAAGGAGTCTCTTTTTGTATTTTGTGACATTAGATGACAAGGATGAAGGCTAAACAAAAGTGTCTGTGGGCTTTAATACTAGTTTAGATCAGCTGTACTTCTTTACCAGCTATGCTTCTCTTTGAAGTGTTTTTTTTTTCTGATAGAAATAAAGTATTAAAATCAAACTGTTCAGAAATGTGTCCTCCAAGTAAAATATTTTTAAGATCCTGCAGAAGGTAGGCCAGGTAGTGGCAACCTGGAGTTGGACATAATAGGATAGTTCTGGAAGGGACCAGTTGTGTCAATAAATGCTTTCTGCCAAGTGCCATCTTTTAAAGGGATGCTTGCCCCTTCTCTGCTTCCCTCCCTAGGATACTTGAACTGGTCTGGGCAGAGGATGGAGGAGGGATTTAACCTTTTAGGAGAGCCCATCAGTGACTCCAGTGGGTTGTGGGGTTCGTGTGAGAGCAGCCAGATTTCCTGCCAGAAATTGACTACTCCCGTGCTATAAAATGTCAGGAGGCGTGTGCATAGTACCACTTTTCTTAGTGGTCCAAAATCAGAAACACAAAAGTGCCAACTACAGAAGAACAGATAACTATATTATGATAAATTCTCAAAGTGGAATGATGCAAGGGATGGTACACACAGCAACCAGTTGAATCTTTGTCACAAAATGTCAAATAAAAAAATAAATCCAGAGTTGGGAATTTAGCTCAAGTGGTAGAGCTCTTGCCTAGTGAGTGCCCTGAGTTCGATCCTCAGCAAGAAAAAAAAAAAAATCCTAGAAAACTAGATACAATACAATGTCATCTTTATAACATTCAAAAATAAGCAAAGGAATAATGAGCACGATGTTCAAGGTAGTGCTTACCCCAAAGGCAGCAAGCAAGGGTGGGGGGCACTCAGAGGACAGCATAGGGGAGAAGATGCAGATGGATAGCAATGCTTACTATCATTGGGTTAAATGGGCCATTCTTGGGTGTCTGTATATTGTTTAAGACAAATAAAATGAACTGGATGTTGATTAAAGGAGATAATGCATCAGAAACCATAAAAAATAAACATTTCAAGTAATATGAATTTACAGGCAACAAATGTGACCATCACCCAGACTCTGTTGGCAAGATAAGTTCTTTTCACTTGGTGAGCTACAGGCTCCTCCCATACTACCCATGTTCTAGTGCTGAAGAAACACTATAAATGCCACAAATTTCAGGAAGTGATCAGTGCCATGAAAACCAAACATGTATGCATGTTACTAGAGATTGAACCCAGGGCCTTTGCACTGAGCTGCATTCCCACACCTTTTAAACATTAAACAAAATTTTTATTATTGTTCGGGACAGGGCCTCATTAAGTAGCCAAAGCAGGACCCAAACTTGGGATCCTATTGCTTCCGCTTCCCAAGTGCTAGAATTGTAGGCATGCACACTAAGCGTGGTTGAACAATGTCTCCTTGAGCAAATGTGTAGGGATAGCTCTAGGACTGGTGCCCAGGGATAGCTTAGTTGAGCAGAAGAATATTTGCATGTAAATTTCTGTAGTTACTGCCAAATCGCTCTTCAAATCAGGTTGTACTAATTTTCTTAACATACTTGCCAGCTTCTTAACATACTTGCCAACACTGGTGATTATCAGCCTTTTGACTTTGCCAACTGGCAAAAAATGGTATCTCATTTTTGCTTCAAACAAGGAAGTTTTAGATGAACTTTTGGTGTGAGAGTCATCAGTGAATTGGAGACTCTTCGTGTACATATTTATGTTTCGTTATTAGCAAAAGAACGGTTGTATGTGCCTAAAATTTCTTTGGGAGCAAGTGTGCCCTGTGATTGAGACCATTCTTCCTAAAACACTTGGTGATTTCCTGTGCCAGGCGGTGGGCTAGGGGCTGTCGCATGCTTTCTCGATGAGTTATTCTTCATGGCCACTCTCTGGAGTGCTCTAGAGACTCAGAATTGAAGCGCTTTCTCTGGTCATGCAGGTAAAGGTGATTCTGCCAGCATTTGAACCCTCAAAACCAAAGCTTTTATTTCAAACGTTTGTTTTTCCGTAAACCTAATAGAAGATAGCACTCATTTAAGGATTAAGTGTTTTCATGGGTCTATTCCAGTGGTTCTCAAACTTGGTTGTGCATTGGAATCACCTGCTGTCTTGGTTACTTTTCTCGTTGCTCAGACAAAATACCCAACACCCAAAGTT
Organism: Hystrix cristata; assembly: GCA_004026905.1. Lineage (NCBI taxonomy): Eukaryota > Metazoa > Chordata > Mammalia > Rodentia > Hystricidae > Hystrix > Hystrix cristata. Next base: position 24,992 of record PVJO010012404.1, read on the forward strand.
ACAGGAGGAAAGGTTTATTTCAGCTCATGGTTTGTAGACGTTTCAGTCCAAAGTTGGCTGGCTCCAAGGCAGGGTGGCATGACAGAGGGGCATCGCAGAGGAGAAATGGCCCATGGGAAAGCAGGGTAGGCAGAACACTGAAGTAGTGAAGCAGCCACAACAAGCAACAAGCAACAACAGCAGCCTTCTTTCTGTCTCTTATATTCTACCCAGGCTACATGCCCTTAGGGTGGGACACCCAGGGTGGGACTTCCCATATCCTCACTCAGAACTATGCCAAACCAATCAGTGGACTAATTTAGTAATCGCACACTCTTAATCCCATCTAGATCCAGACACCTCTGAAAAGCCCCACCTATGACTGAATGAGGCTTTGGGGGGACATCTAGAGATTCTGAAGTGATTGGTCTGGGGGTGCTGTGGCTGAAATATTAGGATTTTAAAAGGCTCCCAAGGAGTCTAGTGTTCAGCCAAATTTGAGAGATGCTGTTCTAATTTAATAAACTTTAGACTTTTTTAGACACTTGGATTGGTATAATTATATTTTGTGACCTTCTTTGGCTACTTTATCTTCTAAAAATTTTGTGACTTTTCCTCTTGGGTTATTTTGACAATTTTGTTTCATGGTTCATTTTTGGGATAATTGAAGATACCCTGGTGTGAGATGGGTAGAAAGACTTCATTACTACATTCAAGTCAGGAATTGCTGAGCTAATTATTTCTCAGATCTTTATTTTGCAATTTTTAAGATCAGCATGACATAAACACTTTTCCTGTAGAGTGTATTAGCAAAATATTAGTATCACTTCTGACTTTTCACAAATCTATTTTCCTTTGTAACTGACAATGAAATAGGGCAGGACAGGAAGCTGAAAAAGAAAATATATTATCTGTAATAAATGAAATCTTATTCAAAAGTTATTCAGTTTTTCTGGGAATAATTACCCACTATTCTATAAAAGTAAATGACCTTCTGGGAATACACTTCACACATGGCAAAGCTGATTGGTGCTGACATTTTGCCCATGCACGATCAAGATGCCTACCTGTCTTTATTTTGGGTGTATTTTCCTTCTAACATCAGTAGTTAGTAAAGTAAACTCAAAACCATTTTGAAGTTGTACTAGAGTGTGTGAAGAGTATGTGAGATTGGATGTAGATTTGGTGTGAATCAAGGCAAATACTAATAGAAGCCGTCTCAGAGGGTGGGTGGAATAAATACTGTGAAGAATGTGAAAGTGCTGTGTAAAGAGCAAAGTGCCACAAACATTAGAATTTAAATCAAGCAATTCTTTAATTAAATTTGGGCACACACCCCATCCTTGAAACCATTAAGACTTGCTCTTGGAGCCAGGCATCTTTCTTCTCAGTCACCAAGTCCCACAGTGTTGATGCTTCTTCCAGAATGTCCCTTGCCTCTCATTTTGCCACCCCTTTGCCAGGTTCTCCTAGCTGGACATCTTTACCTCCAAACCTCCCCCCTTCTATACTCCCACTCTTTTCCAAATTACATGGACATGTTCCTTCCCTGGGCCTTATTTTTTTTAATTATATCATTACACTTCTGTTAATACAGATTGAGATGATATTAGGTTTTTAGCAGCTGACTTACAGATGCTTGTGCACAGAATTTTGATGATGAGTTAATTTGTTAAATGAACCCAAAATAAGGGTTTCTGGATGTTAATGTTCCTTCAGAGAGCATATTGTATTTTAGCAGTGACCCAGAAAATTAAACCCAAAGGAATGATGAGTGTAAACATTTCAGGTCTGTGTTAGATTTGAGGTGAATTTTTAAAGACAAGTGCTTTAAAAATATACCTCTTAGTCAGTTTCTTGCTATTGTAAACTATCATGTTACTCATCAGTAGCAAACAAACAATAAACTCCAAACACAGTTTTTTCTCTTTATGAATTTCAATGAAAAGCTGGTCAATAATATCTTGATATGTTTTCCACAATTTTAATGGCATCATATAATATAATGTACATTTCACTTATGTTGAATTTTGATTCAAATACAAGATGATACTTTTAAAAATCACATGCATCATCTAAAACACATATGTAATGTGACATCCATGTCCTAAAAAAAAGCAATTGTGTCCTCTTTTAATAATATTATACAGTATTTTTTATGAGAGAACCTCAATACTTTGTCTGGTTTTTTGTTTTTGAATTCATAATTTCTAGGTAGATACTCCTTTAAGTAAAAAGTTTCTAAAATCAGTCTGCCTCTGCCTATTCATGTATAACTAACACTAAATGGTTGATTTTTGAAATTTTTCCGTAAACCCACAGGGAAACAATAAAAGCAAGTGAAAAACCAACCATACTAATCAAACTAATCCCTGACTGTCCTGATTTCTTTTCTTTCTGGGAGTTACCTTTAACTTTCTTCCAAGTATTTTACTACAGCATAAATTCTAATAATAAACGGGTCTCCCACAAATACTTCGTATAACAAAAACAGATTAAAATGTTTCTCATCTTTGATAATGATTTTGGGGGCATTTTAAATAAAAATAATGTCTCCTTTCTTTGGCTATGAGAATATTTGAGCTAAAAGGCACTGAGAAATGGTTTAACTCGATTTCTGTATTTATTCCCCAATATGGAACTGGCTCTGTGGAGGTAACAGTTAACTTCACTCTGATGAGTCACTTTACTGGGAGGTCTTGAGGAAGAGCAAGGACTGACATACCTAGAGATGAGACTAGAGACACCTGGTTTGCTAATGAGCCTTTTGCAATTTCATTGTTTAGATGCCACTTCCCTTAGGCTTCTGTTTTCTTGGCAAGGCAAAATCATAGGATGAGGATTCCTGCCCCATTACTGAGCTCAGGAGAATTTTATGTCTGTTATTATAGATACTTAAGGAAAAGGAGACAGTAGGTTCCATTGGGAGATTTACTCCTTTCCAGGCCCGGGATGGTCTTAGTTGTTACCTTCTAGCCTGAGAAAAATAGGATTTAAAGTGTGTTTGTGGGGGTGGGGGTGTGCGGGTGTGCGCATGCAAACTTGGTACCATCTCTGCCTGGCACAGGTCAACGATCCCTAACCCCAGGAATGTCCAGCCTTGGCTTGGACACATTCGGGCAGGCATCACAGCTGGTTTCTTTGTTGACACGTCTGATTGGAAGTTTTTCACTGTGTTGACTTGGAATCTGCTCTCTGTAAATCCTGCTCACAAACCCTATTCCCTTTTTGGGGGAAACTCTGGCCCTTTTTTCTCATGCAGTCCATCCTTTCTGGAATCACCACCCCATTGTTCCCAGGCTTTCTTTGTAAGGCATTTTTTAGGGTGTCTGAAGGCCATTCTCAGGACTTGGTCTGATTTAAAAATTGTGCCTTTAACATGTAAAGCTCATAACTGAGTCTCTCTCCAGATGTGGTTGTCCATTATGGGATCTACGGCAGAATCATAATGTTCTGCTAGTAACACTGTATTTCTATTAATAGTGATTAAAAGTGTGTTTGCTTTCTTGGTTGTGGCCTCATATTCTTGACAAATATTAACTTTGGAAACATATGATCCTCCTGGATATTTTCTGCATGAAATATTGTCATATCAGATCTCTCATCTATGTTTATGCAAGTAAGTATTTCGAGCCTACATTATCTATGTTCGATGTTGTATTCGGTTTCATTGTGGCAGAAGTATTTAAATTCTTGACCCTAACCTTGACTGAAATCATTTGTGTACCTCTGTAATAGTAGAATAGTCTCAAGCATTTTGAAGGGTAAGGGTCCTTATTTTTCTTAGAAATACGTAGCAAAAACAAAAGCATTGTTTCTTGACCTTATTCTGGGTCTTCTCTTTAAAATGTGTGTGTGTGTGTGTGTGTGTGTGTGGTGTACTGGTGTATTTACATTATGTAGTTGTTACTATGGTGCATTATTAGAATTCTCCTTCAGAACCAGGTCACCAGTCCCCCTAATAACTGGAAAAATTGAAGGTGGAGGGTCCTTAATTGAGTTTCTCTCTGGAAATTGCCTTCAGACAAACCATTGTCTTACAGAACACACAGCACCTCCAAGAGGTAGCCTAAATATTCAAGCAAGGGAATAAAGCTCAATCCCCTTCCTTTGAAGAAGGACCATTCCAACTCCATATATGTCCAGTGTTGCAGTTCAGGTTTTTGGTTTTTTTCGGGTGTTTTTGGTTTTTTTTTTTTTAATAGCTGCACTGAATTTAATCTCTCTGGCCAAATCTACTTCCTTCATTCATTTTCCCATAGGTGTGGATCTTAAATGCTCTCCTCAATCAGAATCTATTTTCTGGTAAATTTGACCTAAGAGATTTGGTACCAGCAATGCTTTGAGAAAGCTGATTTCAAAATGGGACTTTTGACCTGGGCGCTGGGGTTGTCTAGCAAAGGTGTGTGATCCCTACGTATCATGCAGGAGCTCTCAGATTGTTTCTACTTTCCCTAATACTGTATTGAACTGGGAGGGGAACTGGGGAGGAGATGGAATTGGCTAGTATAGTATCAGACATCTGAGAGACAAAGGACAATGAGAAACCCAAAGTATAAAGAGCAAAATAAAAGATAGAATAGTGTTACCAGGTTTGGGGTGCTGGAGATGCCTTTTGGAAGTGATTTCTAGGTTCTTCCTGTCCTGAGCTGAGTATTGGTCAAGATGAGCACAAACAGTAGCCAAGTTTTATTAAAGGTAGGAAAAGAAACAGGCTCTGCAGAGCACGTTCAGACCACGTAAAAGCAGGAAAAGAAGTATGTCTTACAATGTGAGGGTGGGCCACCATGCAGGAGAGACCAGAGTGGCAAAAACTCAATGTGGACTGTCATTTTTGTACCACCCACTCCTCAGGTTGATGTCAGGACTGGGCCGTCCTGTCAAAAAACATGCTGGAATGTTCCAGAAGTCCACATGCAAGGCTTTGGGAACTATTCTGTGCGTGTGTGTTCCAGCCTCTTCTCAAGCCTCCTTTTCCAACCACTTTAGCCACACCCCACGTTCCTGTCCCAGTAGAAAGCAGGGAGATAAATCTTTCTCAAATGGGAAAGGGATCAAGAGATGGGGGGGGCTAAAAAAATTAATATGTGTGAAATATATGTACCAACTCCACACAAGGAATGTAAACATTATGTACTGAAAGAAATGTAGAAAAAAAGAAAAAAAAAAGAAAAAAGGAAGGGGCTCAAGAATCAAGAGATGTATGCAGGGGAGAGGAAGGGAAGGGAAAGTGGATGAAAGTAGGGAATTAATATGTACCAATTCTCCACAAGGAATGTAAGTATGTACTACAAACCTGCACTAATAATAGAAAGAAATAAAGAGGAAAAAAAGCACTCATTATAGAGAAAACAGAGTTGATGGCTGTTGCTGAGTGTCACTGATGCATGGGAGAAAGACAAAAGAGTCTGAAGTGTGAAAGGGTGCGCACAGCATGACTCCTTAACAGCAATTAAAGAGGCTTTTATCTCTAACAGCTGGAAGGTAAAACAGGCCAAAAACCATATCCAGGGTTTAATTTTATGGGCAGCAAATCTCCAGCGAATGTTAAATTTTCAGCCTCAGCAAGTTTGCTATGCCTGGTTGGGAAAAGAGTAAGGCTCTAAAACAAGGAGTAGGATTGTCTGGAGCTGAACCTTCTGGGGTTGCACAAGCAGCCTTTTCTAGCCAGGTGTGGTAGCACACACTATATGTAATCCCGGCATTTGGAGGCTGAGGCAGGAGGGTCACTGAGGCCAGCCTGAACGACATGGCAAGATTCTCTCAAAATGAAGCAAAAACAACAACAAAAAAGAGAAGTAGCCTTTTCTTTCCGTTGGAGAGGAGCACTCCATCCTCTACCTGAAGGCAATATAGACACCTTTGCCTGAGAAAACCATACTTGCCCCTCCCAGGCTCTGCTTCCATCTCCTGGCTACCACACTGATAGCAAACATCAAATTAAACATAACTGGTTGGGGAAGCATGAGCTTGCTAAGGAAGGAAAGAAAATAAACTATAGAACTGCAGAACCCAGCAGGACAGATAGCCAGGAAACTAACAGTAAACAAAAGTAGAAAACAAAAAAAAACATCAATTGGAAAACCAAGTTTCAGACCTGAGCCAGTTTTCAGACTTAGACGCCAGTCATCAAAGCAAAAGTGGGTCCACAGGAAGAAGTAACCCTGCAATAGCAGGGTAAATGTATATGGAAATATTTCTTTAATTTCTTCCCCAAAGGACCATGGGCCATTTAACTGTATACTGGGAGAAGGGGAATACTCAAACATTTCGAGGGCAGTGGTGTTCAAGTTCCAAGCTGACCTTGATACCTAGGACCTGTGGTCTCCTGTCGGGGGTGGGGAAAGGGAAGAGGTGGATGAAGGCTGGTAATGAATGGAAGACTGTCTTAGCACTCACTCTGAGTGGATCCAGTAGATTCATAGATCTACTCTGTGGTCACTCGGTGGGACTCTGGATGTATAATTGCAGGGCACAGGTAGGTAGTTGGAACAATGCCACATAAAGGGTAAGAGTTACCACAGTGAAGAAAGTAAGTGGAAGCCTTAGAAAAATCACTCAACCCTAGTCAAGAGAGTTAAGTCAAAACAATATTTATCCTAGAGGGAAATGATAGAGATTAGTGCCACCCTTATTAAGATCTAAAGGACACAGGCAGTGTCTATCTCCATTTCATTTGTTGTTCTAGTCTGACCTTTTCAAAAAAATCATACAGATACCGGTGGACTAGAATGAACTAACTACAAACTCCACCAAGTAGTATTCTAATTTCAGCTGCTGTACCACATGCAGTGTCTTTGTGTATAACAGATTTATACAGCCTCGGGCGCATGGTGCGTGAGCATTAATTCATTGTGTGTTGTTTTTTGTTACTGACAGGAAGTAGAATTAGAAACAGCTTGTATTCACTAGACTGATCGTAGTCCAAGGTTTTATAGACTCTCCCAGTGTCTGACACAATACAGTCCAAAGGGACGTGCCCCATCGGGGCATTCTGTAGTATATCACCTTCATCCTCTATGTCAATAATGCCATACTAATTGGACTGGATGAACAAGAAATAAAAATGTATGTGGTAATTATTGGTAAGATCCGTGTTATAAATGGTGGGAGAATAACCCCAAGAAGTTCTAAGTGCTTGCCACAATGAAAAAGTTTTCTTGGGGAATGGTCTATTAGTTTGAAGCATGCTAGGATATCCCCAGAAAAGTTTAGAGAATGTTTAGCTCACTAGACAGGGTTGGTACAATATTGTGTCAAATCAAGGAACCCTTCTGACAGCAAAATGAGGCATGGAAGTGGATATAGAAGCGTAGAATCCATCAGTCTTACCACACAGCACACCACACCACACAGAAGCTGCCTGTCCAGTAGAATGATGGCGTGACCTTGTGAAAGCGCAGATGCCTTCTCGCGAATGAGACGAAAGGTTAGATACTAGGTTGGAGAAGATAACCTGAAACTTTGGACTGTAAGTGCAGTGTATCCCCTAAAGCAAGCATTATACAGTGCTGTGTGTCCAAGAGCCAGAATACCCGGATGCAGGCACCAAGGGTTGGAAGTCAGAGTAGCCCCACTTACCAACTGTTCCTTTGGCCCATTTGGAGAGTTTGGGCTCCTTTCCCCCTACTCTCAGATCTGTGGGTTTAGAGGTCCTGTTTCCCAGGAAGGAACACTTATATCAAGGACCAGCTATTGTCTTATTAAAGTTTAAGCTATAGCTGCCACCCTATCACTCACTGCAGGTGCCTCATTCCTAGAGATTGCATTTGAGAAAAGGAATCACCATCCTGCCAGAGGTAATTGACCTTGAAGAGAAAACAATAAGGCTGCTTCTAGACAATGGAGGTCTGGAAAAAAATCTGTTTGGCACTTAGGTGGTCCACTGGAGAATTTCTTAATAATCTGTAGTCCAATTTTGAGAGGAAATGGAAAAATATAGCAGTCATAGCCTGAGAAAGGCATGATGATTAAGGACTTATTCCCCTCAGGGATGACCTCTGGGTCACCCCACCAATTAAACTACCCAGACTAGCAGAATGCTAGCTGAGGGAAAAAGAAAACGAAGAATGAGTGATAGAAGATGGGGGTGATGAGTGTTAGTTGCAGTCCTGAGACCTGCTGAAAAGTTCGTTCTATTAGCTCTCTCTTGTAAACTTCTCCAGGGAGAGACAAATCAGCATCTGGAAGAGTTTTGCTCAGAAAACAAGTAGACACAAGCAACACAGGACTGGGTCGTAGTGGATCTGGGACGCTGCCCGCATCCTCTCCACACGGCCGAGGCACTCATGCCTGCAGTCATTGACTGCTGAAGTTTCTTACCTGAATCCCTGTGTGGTGGTTGCCCTCAGCGGAAGGGACCCAGGCTCATGCCCTCTGCTACAGAGAGCACACAGCAAATGACTGCTCCATGTGGTTTTAGAAAGGGTCAGGCATTGGCTTGGGAGGTGCAGCTCAGGAGGACCATCCCAGCTGCAGACAGCTCTGGGATTGGCTGAGTCCTTTTTGCAGTTGCAACACAGCTTAACTCCTGTCTGTGTCGTTCCTATTTCCTATGCTCCTCCACAATTGCTGATCCTGAAAGCAAATCTCCAAAACGTTCTGGAATGGAAATAGACGAGTATGATTCTGAAGTCATACTCCTTCTCAGTCTGGTAGCACAGCAAAGGTCAGAGACACCATTCGAGCTCATTATAGCCAGACGAGTATACAGTCCTGATCTGTGGTCTTACTTAGCTGGAGACTAAAGTAAGCACTTTCCATGTCCTGTGTTATTTAATCCTTTCAACAATGCTGGGAAGTTGTTACATGTCATTCCAATGTGTAGATGAGGAAACCAAGGCACTGATAAGTTAGGTACCTTCTTGAATTCACACTAGTCGTGCCAAGGCTGGGATTTGAAGCCCATGATTCTCCTCCTCTGCTGTGCTTTTATAAACCTTTTGGAACACAAAAAAAGTATGTGTTTGCTGGAGTTTCTTAGTGTGTTACTAATTTGAGTATGTAAGACTCTGGGTAAGGACCTCCTGAGCTGTCACGTGATCCATTTATAAGTTATCTTTGGTAGAGCTAATCTAGCAATATCCTCAGATGAAGAGAGGGGAGTAACTTACTTGCTTATTTGTTAAGGATATATTTAGCTATTAAACAATTTTCAGTGACCCGTATTTTTCTGTGCTATTGACCATAAAATTGAGCAAATAAATGATAGCGAAGAGACAATAATTATTTTCTACTCTGATTTCAGTATTTCTTGATGCTATTGACCATTTCGTAGTTGGAAGTTAAGCTTGGTTCTCTTACCTCTCATTGCCTTGTGCAGTAGTAAAACTTGAATAGAGATTATGTCAGAAAATAGAGACGTCACCCAGAGTCACCAGCCTTTATCTAAGATGCTTTTGTGCAAAGCTAACTTTGGTTATATTCTGTTGCAGATATGTTGGTGTTAGAGTACTGCTGTTGAGTGATAGGCAGAAGTGTGTAATTGCAGCCCTCAGAAAGATTTTGTTTTTGTACTCTTAATACATTGGTGATTAAATTTAAGGATGTCAGCCTTTACTAATTACAGAATGTACCCCAGACCCTGGCCATGGGCTAGTTATTGTGGTGAAGTCTCCCGGTACTGTCTGTGTGCACTTTATTGCATTTGTGTAACTTCTTTTCATTCTGCCTGATTTTTGCAAGTGATATTTATTATCTGTGGTTTGTTATGTGGCTTACAAGGGGAAAGAGCCACCTGCTTAACTATTTAAGTAGTCATAAGTCCATAGTTTCCTGAAATAACCTACTTACTTAACTTTCTCAGAAAAGTATGAAATTCTCTTTTCTGGGAATTGTTTTTTTTCGCTTCTGATTCTTGCCTGTAGTGACATCTGTGCCAGCACCTTATTTCCATGTTAAGTGATAACAGTCTAAAAGCATAAAAATTAAACAACAACGACAAAAAAAGTCCACAAAAAAATGGCCAGGCCAGATGTTCCCTGTTCCCTTCTCAATTCTTTTATTCTCTTTCTGCTGACCTCACGTGTAAGTAATGGTTATAATTTCTGGATTTAAAAATTTAAAGGCCAATAATTACCTTCTGGTACTTGTTATTCTTGTTACCAGTGTTTCTTAGATATGATTTTCTTCTAAAAGTATTTTTTAGAAGTTCCTAACAAGTCATTTCAAAAGTCGAGGGTTGGTGAGAGGGTAGTACAGTCTCGGTGTAAACCTCGAACACAGGCAGCTCTTTGGTTTTTTTACCTGATCGTTGTTTCTTGAAACTTTGAGCACACACTCGTGATCAGATCAGCTTGCCCATATCTCAGTGCGATGAGCATAGCTGAGAGTTATTGTTGGGTTTAACTATTTTTAAATTTTCATTTTTAAAAAAACTTCAGTGTTGTAAAGAAAAAAATATAGAGGGGAGGTACACAAGAGATTTTTTTAAGGGGCTGGAAATGCTTTATATTCTGATTAGGGTGGTAGATAAATGGGAGTATGTATATGTTTATGTGTGTGTTTGTGTACTTGTGTGTATGTGTGTATATGTATTATATATGTATGTATCTACATAGAAGCTGTATGTTTAAGACCTGTTCTGTATAATCTATAGATTGTAACACAGTAAAACAAACTAATATTTTATAGTTTGGAAGATTCTTTTTCTTTAAAATATTTAGAACATGATTTAAAGTAAGTGAAAAAAATGTTAAAATTATGTAATGTGTTATGCAATTAAAAGATAACATGATCTGGTATGAGTAGCATATCTGGTATGCAGAGTAGGTTGTTCTCCACTTTGTAGACCTGTATTTTTTAAATCCTGCACTAGACCCTCACCTCATGCCAGAGAATGAGTTCTTTCTCTGCTGGACTAGCCCTGCCCCTGCTGTGGCCTTAAAGGTTGAGTTCTAGGGCAGTTAACCTGGGGGCAGATCCTCCTCAAAGCTTGTCACTTTACTAGACCCATGAAACAGCACATACTGTCCTTGGACTGAGTGTGGACAAAGTGTCCAGCAAGCGAAGGAGCATTCAGTGGAATCTGGGGCTGTAGTAAGGCTCTCTGTTCTAGGGCGAGAGGCAGTTCCTCAAAAGAATGTAATCAGGGCGAGGACAGACGAGAACGCTTCCATTCCTGCTAATGCTACGTTAAGCAATTTGTGATGGAAAATTGCTAGTGCTGGCAGGTTAATGGAGAGAGAAGATGAAAAAACTGCTCTGTGAGTTCCAAACTAGATTCATCATTAGAACAGGTTTAAATGTCATGGCAAGCCAATGCTTTGGACACTGACAAGTTAAAGTACAGTATATCCTTTTAGCATAGTAACTTGCCGGCAGAGTCAGCCTGAACTATAAGGTACCAAGAGCCAGCTGGGGCCCATTTTGCTATAATTTTGCTATTACACGATTCAATCTGTTAGGATTTCTGACTGTTTTCTCATTGACTCTGCACTATTATATTTGTTCCCTACCGCTTGCTATTTGATGATAACTTCTCTAACCAATTTATTTCCATTTCTATTTTCCTACATCTGCACTTTCCACCTTTTCCCTCCCATTTGAAAGTCCTGTGTTTACCCAGGGTTAAGCCAGGCCGGGTGCGAATTCTTGCCTCCGCCTTCTCATCTACTTTTCCTTCAACAGCTAGAGCAGACTTGTATCTCTGACTACTTTAGCACATACCGGTTTCCCCTTTCCTGTTGTACTTACTGCCTATAACTTTCAACGTGGGACTTAACCATATGATTTCTGACCTTATTTCTTAAGTGGTTCATGTTTACTTTCTTATTTCTCCACGTTTCTCAGAGGAAAAACATCACCTTCATTTTGTGCCCACTTGAGGGGATAATACAGTGCTTTATGCATATTAGGTAATAATACATCTGTACGATGAACAAATTATATACTCAGGGTTCCTGTAATACCTGTAATGTCAATTACTCCATCTTTTGTTTAAAGTTAATGCCATGTAAAAACGAAGAATATTACTTTGAAGCTCAAGCAATCTTGTTCTTAAGGCTATATTTTTTATTTTCTTTTCATTTTCCTTTTATAATTCAATCTGACAAGAAGGGCCAGTTTTGTATGTGTAGTAAATTCTTTGCTCGATATAGACTTCCAGTAAATACAGGTTTTAAATAATGCAATATGGATATGGCTCATTATAGTCTCTAAATAATTACCTGGACCCTTCAAAAAGGGAAATACTCTTCTGATGGATCATTAGAAACACATTTGTGGTAGACTTTTAAGCCATTAACAATCGTAAGGACTGTCTTAATTGCTTTTGAAGTGAAGATCTTTGTGATGTGAAGAATCACTTGCTAACTTGCCTGTTCAGCTAGACTGGATTTTCCTAAATTGGCTTCCTTTAAAATGGGCATACCTGTTCTTAAAAAGAGCCAGAAACCTTCCACCTCCCTGCAAGTATAAAAATAGCAATAATAACTGAAAGTCAGTCTCCTTTCCACCCGCCCTCCCCCGTCACTTATGGAGAGTATTTAAAGTAATATCTTTTTTCATGCTCTTGAAGTAATGTGAGGTTTAGATTTGATTCCCTGTAATCTGAAACACTGACCGAGCTCCAAACCACTTAGCAGCCTGCCATTTTTCACTGGGAGGAGAAAAACAGCGATGTAATTTACTGTCCACATTTTATAGTTTTCCCTTTAAAAAAAAAAAAAAAACTTGCTTACACAGTTCCTGTATTTGCACAGGCTACGGAGTGAAATGGCTTTTAAGGGTAGCCCTGCCTGGGCACTACTGGGAAGCCAAAGCGGCCACAGGCTGCTTGCTCTAGCTAGCAGTGTGAGATGGGGGCTCTGTGGGAATAAGTCTCTGGGAAAGCAGGAGGCATTAAAGGCGTCAGGGACAGCAGGGGAGCGGGAAGAGGAAGCAGCATAACGAATTCTGCAGGCCTCAGAGGGAGCTCGGTGTGGGAAGGACAGAGGGTCACAGCTGGCCTCTGCTGCTGAACTCACTTGCACATCTAGATAACAATCCCCACCGCTTTAGTCAGGCGGGGGCATTTACTGAGCACTGACTCACAGCTTCAGAGTTTCTTCTTTATTACCTCGTCTGAACCCTCGTCTCAGAGAGATTCAGCCAAAAGAACTTCTGGCCCCACGTAGTATCTTTATTACCGAACAGTCAGTGTCTGCCTCAGGCCTTGTCTAGGAAAACTGAGGCGAGATTCCGGAGGCCGTGCTCCCTGGAGCTTTCCCTAGCACCTCGCATTCTTCAGCATTTTTACCTTTTCTTCCTGGCATTCATTTCTAGCTTCATCTGTTTGCAGAGCAGTTAGGGAGCATCTGCTGTGGGAAGGGGCGTACTAGAGGGCTACTGTAGGAGTCCTGTCTTAGGCTTCTCCTGAAAACAGAGACTATGAGATTGTGTGTGTGTACACGTGTGATCACACACACAGTCCCATATGCTCACACAACTCGATTCTGAATCATTAGGATGTAGATGTATGTGTATACACACCTGTGCCATTTCCTGGATTTATTTTATGGAATCGGCTAATGCAGTTGTGGAAGCCAGCAAGTCCGAACTGTGCAGTACCCTACTGGCTGGCAAGTGGGACCCGGGAAGAGTGGATTTTGAAGCTTAAATCGAAAGGCACACTGGATGCGGAATTCTCTCTTTCCTTAGGGAAGGTCAGTCTATTTGCTACTGAGGCCTTCAACTGATTGGTTGAGGCCCACTGAAGAATATGAAGAATAATCTGCTTTATTCAAAGTCTATCAGTTTAAATTCTAATCTCATCTAAAAGATCCTTTGATTGTGACATCCAAACTAGAGTTCGATCAAATATTTGGATACTGTGGGCCTTTGTCTTCAATGAATATATGCCTATTAGAGAGATATCCATATAAATAAATAGCTATAAATCATTTTATGAGCCTTGGGTGGGTTTCATAGTAGCTATCAGAAAGAGCTTCGAGTATCCAGAGGAAGAAATGATTCCCTGAATATGCTGGCTAGCATGCAGTATCAGTTTGATTGGCTTTGGGATCCACCTGGAGCATTGGTGGAGCCCAGTTCTGGGTGTTTCGGGTTGGATCACAGAGGCATGACTTTAGGTATTACATATGGTCCCTGGCCCATTTCTTGGCTGTCACTGTTCCCCTATCTGCTTCTCAGCTGCCATGAACTAAGAACCTATACCAACAAACCTTTCTGCCATGATGTTTCTGCCTTGGACATGGACTGAATCCCTTTAAAATGTGAGCCAAATTAAAACTCTTTTTCCCTTAAATTGTAGGTGTCAAGTATTATGTCCGAGGGATGAGAAAGCTGGTTAATACACTGACTGAGTATAATAAAAAAGTTTTGAAAAATTTGTAGTGGATTTGTAGGAGTTTGTTCTATAAGGGATAGGAGAGGGAAAACATCGTTGGTCCAGTTAAAACAGAATTTTTTCATGAGTTCGTTTATCCCCCATAGCTTTATTGAGTACAGTCTTCTTGCATCTTACTATTTTAGGTGTTGTTCAAGTGCAAAGAAGGATGCCTCAGTTCCCTGAATAAATAATGATAATGGTTACTACTTGAGTGCTGCTTGTTGTGTGTCAGACACTGTGCTCAGTGTTTATGCCCATTATCTCAATTATTGTCCTACCACACTATGGGAAAATGTATCAGTAGTGATTCTTGGCCAGTATAGAATTCTATTGGTGCATAGTGAGGGGTCTACTGAATTTATTCCTGGATCAGTGGTGGAAGGAAAGCTAAGAAGGAAAGAAGATTTTCCAGGCAGAGGCTGGGCCTGAAGAACACAGCTTTCTCAATGCTAAGTGGGGTCTGGGGTAGGCAGGACTTGGGCCCAGCCTTAGCTCCGAACCTGGGCGATTCCATAGCTTGTCCCGTGTAGATGGGAGTTTATGTGGCAGTACGTAGGAAAATGGCATCTCTAATAGTCCTGTCCTTAATTCATTGCTAAATGTGCTTCCACTAAAGTAACCATTCTCGTTCCAAAGAAACAAAGAATTAAAAGATGTTAAGAGAAGTGTTCAGAATTCTGCAGCAAGTTGAAGGTCAACCTGTGGCCTAATGTTAAAACCTGTGCTCTTTCCACTGAGCCACACTGCCTTAGCTGCAAGTCTAATGGACAGCACAGTGACGTAATCCGTTCCAAAGGTATAAAGTCAGTGTGAGAGTGGAGATACTGACAAAGCACGGATGGTGGCAGGCCAAGTTCCACACCAGATGGGTACACTGCATAGTGTTTTGGAGCAAGAAGACCAGGGAGCAGGCAAACAATGAAGCTAACTCCAAGACAAAGGCAATGAGTATGGAAAGAGGGACTAGGGTAAAATATTCTGTGAGTCTGTAAGATAAGGCTTAGTAACTGATTTTAGGAAAGTGGAATAATTTAGGTGCCAGGGCTTAGGTGCAAGCAAAAATCACCCTCAGCTAAATGAAACAGGAAAAGAACTATGGAAGGACGTTTTATAGGTCATAGGATTTCTGGAGCAACAGAGAGGCAGATGTGGTGCCACACAGGTGGGAGTCTTACTCAGACTGAACCACAGGACCACTGCAGTAAAGACTGTACCACTGGGTGCGGCTTGCTGCACCCCAGATGACCACTGAGCTATGGGCGCAGGCTGCCAAGGCCTCCACCACCCCTGCCTCCCCCAAACTGTACATCTGTTCCTCTGGCTGAATAAAAAGTGAATGTTCCATGGCTCTGGCTCCTTCACTGAGTGCAGGTTCTGGCTTCTACGTTAGGGAGACGAGACTAATAGTATGAGAAATTCCTCAGACATGGAATGATGTTCACAAGATGCTGGATGGCCACAAGTAGGTCCACTTCAGGTCCTGGGGGAGAGTTCAGAATCAAGACTGATTCCAGGGTAGCGAGTGGGCAATTAGAGGAATCGTAGCCAAGATAAGGAAAATGGAAGAAGGATTAGAATGGCGAGAGTGAAAATTTTAGTTTTGTTTTTGAATACCCTGGATTTAAGATACCTGTAGCACATTAATGCGGGGGTGGTTATGCCACAAGCCATTAGAAGTTTGGCTCAAGATAGCAGTTAGGACTAGAAATAGAGATTTGGAGACCTCTAGCTAGATGTGGGAATGTATAAAGCTGAACAACAGGAAACATGTGAGCGAGTCCAAGGAACATCCAGGTAGAAGAGGAGGAAGATTCACCTAAGCATTTTGAGGAGAACTAGTTGGGGAGTAAGAGGGGAATCTAGAGACTGAGAAATCTGTAGCAAGTCATGGACATCAAAGTGCCAAAGAAGGAGGTAGTGAGGAGGCGAGCAAAGTGCTGCAGAGAGAGGAGCTGAGTGAGGACTAAGGGCACTGCATCCGCCAGGTAGAAGTTCACCAGTGGTGTGCAGAGGGGCTTTTGCCTCCGGCCAAGCTCGTGATCCACTGAGAGTCCAGTCTCATAACCCGGATCTCTCCTCAGCCCCACCCAGTACATAGAATTTACCCACTTGTTCCCACCCACTTCTCACCTCCCCTCTCAGAACCCTTCCAGGCCACTTCAGCCTACATTTCCTAATCAGCACCAAACCATTTCCGGTTCAATCTTAGTCCCAGTCCTCTGCCTTTCCCAGCCTCATGGTTTCCTCAGCTCCTGCTGCCATATTTTCTTTCCCTCAGGCTCCGGCCCCCCTCAACGCCCTCTGGTGTTTCTCCAATTGTGGAATCGCTGGTCTGGCGCCTTATTACACTGTGTCAGTTCCTGGGCCTTAACTGGTTCCCTACTTCCAACTTCTCATCTCCATTCCTGAGTGTACTTCCTGCCTGCCAGCAGTAGTGCTGTTTCCCTGCGTTCTGCCAGGATTTCCTGTGCGGCTCCTCGCCCAGAACCTGCTGTCTTCTGGGCACCAGGACTGTTGCTCTCGCTTTTTGGAGACTTTGCTGACCAGTCCCAAAGCTGCTTTTCTCTGCCCACCTCTCACATTTCTCTTCTCTTTTCCCACTTTGGATAGTGTTTTGCTCTTTGGGCTACAGTCTGTTTTTTGTATATCTTTTTTCCTTATCTGCTAATTTAAAACAGTTTGTGGAAAAATGTTTTCTCTCCCATTGATACATACTGAAACATTTACTGAAACATGCCCTGGTGAGTGGGATTTGATCCACTGTACTGGGGTGGAGGCAAACGAGTGGGTACAAATGAAATGATTGGTCATATTTTCGTAATTGTTGAAGCTAATAGGTACATGGGCTCCTTACATTATTCTCTCTGCTTTTATGTATGTTAACATTTCCCATAAAAAGTTTTTAATGCTAAATACATGATACAGTGGAAACTATTACATGATAATGGTAAAAATATGGCAAAAAATCAAAAGGAGGCTGTTTGAGAGCCTGAAATGGGGAAAGTACTACTTTAAGGTAACAGAAGGCGTTTAGAGTGAGAGCGAATAAGAGCATTAGGAGGAGCTCGAGGAAAGGAAAGAAGTCTTGATGATTGCATTGTGTAGGACTCTTTCCTCGTGGAGGAAATTTCAAGAGGAAAGAGTCCTCTTCAGAGAATAAGGGATTAAAGAACAGGTAGGACTTCAGTGAAAAATTTTGAAACAGCCACTGTGGCGAGGCGGGAAGAAACTAGCTAGAGGTAAAGAGTTGCTGGCGTTGGAGAATGTAAATCGGTAGAGCTACTAGCTACTGTCTTAGCGATTTAAAGGGTCCCTTATAGGCAATTCAGGTTCTGCAAAACAACTGAGAAAGATTTTCTGTAAATCAGTGAAGATATAACCTACGCGTGCTACCCATTTTTCTCTTTAAAATCTGTTGCACATACTGGGTTTCAGGCAGAATTTCCAATGAAAAAAAGTTTCACTGCTAAAATATTTGACTAAATAAACATTATTCCTGGCATAACTTTGTACTTCCTGGTATTTTACGCATTTTCTGCCACTTTTGTTGATGTTAGTGAAACAGACTGTAGGGCGATGTCAATCAGTCTCAAAGGGAAGAAAATTTTGACTGCAGCCTGTGCCCTTTGGGATGGTTTATAAGGGATTTCTCTGTCCTCTGATTGGCTAAGGCAGTGGTTTTCCACCTATCCACACACAGTCTTGCATGTAATCTCAAGAAGTTCAAAGCCCGGAGATTCCATTTCAAATCTGGCTGTAAGCAACAAGTCAGGAAGACTTACTGGGAAGATGTTCATTTGTGTTTAGCAAGCAAAGGGCTCGTTTTGGGCTTTCAGAAATGACGAGCAGCACTATCATTAAAATGATATGTTCTCTAGGCCCCTAATTTCAAAATTTGACCTTCTCACTACTGTCCTGGAGGATTTACTGAAAGTTATTCATTTCAGTCAGACTTCAAAGCCTGTTACCCTTTGATGTGGGGTAATTGCCTTCTATATGAAACACTTGTAACAGAGCATCTCGTCTACATAGTGTAAGTTGAATTTTTTTTATGTTTTTAAAGTAAAGGCTGTGTACACAGACTAATGCAGCAAGCCCACAGCTGTCCCACCATGTTTGGGAGGGTGAGGAGAGGGAGCTAACATTTACCGAGCACTTGGGACACTTGGGTGCTCTGTGACTTCATCAGCACAGGATTGCTTTTAGACCGCACTTACTTTTTCTGTCTGAGAAATGCAAAACCTGAGACTCAGAAGGTCATAAATTTTCCCAGATGCCCAGCTAACGAGTGGCTGAGCCAACAGGTAGATTGATCTTCTAAGTCACCGCTTTCAGAGAATACTGAGTATTTATTGGTTTGGGGCCACCTTCTGTGTCTCTCCTTTTTGCAGACTTTTTCTCCCACTGCTCTCCGGCTCCCACCCTCCATTCTGTGGAGTGCCTCTGAGAGCGTTAATCAAGTTTTCCTGGAGCGATTCTCTTAGACTTGCTTGAATTTTGCGTTGAGAGTTTTGTTGAACTGATTCCTTCTAGTATTAATACCAGGCGCGAATTAAGCATTGGTGCCTGCTGCCGAGACTTCTTGAGCTTGACTTCTCTTTGATTCTGAACTATTACATAGAGCTATGGACTGTCCTATGTCTCCTCAACTGTCATGTGTTGATGCTCCAATGCTTAACATGATGATACTTGGAGTTTTGCAAGGTGATTAGGTTTCAATGAGGTCATAAGGGTAAGACCTTGTGATTGAATTAGTGCTCTTCTAAAAAGAAACATTTGAAACCTGGTGTGATGGGACACACCCATAATCCTAGCTGTAAACCTAGCATTTGGGAGGTTAAGGCAGAAGAATCATAAGTTTGAGGCCAGGTTGAGCTACCTACTGAGCTCCATGGAGCCTGGATTACATAGTGAGATCCTGTAAGAATGTAAGAATTACATAGTGAGACCCTGTAATGAAGAAAAGGAAGTAAGAGAAAGAGGTGAAGGAGGAGGAGGAGGAGAAGATGAAGAAGAAGATGAAGAATGTGAAGAAGGGGGAGGGGAAGGAGGAGGAGGAGAAGGGGAGGAAGAGGTAGAAAAGGAAGAGGAGGTGGAGAAAGAGGAAAAGAGGAGGAGGAGGAGGAGGTGAGGATGAGGAAGAGAAAGGGAGGAAGCCATACCTGAGCATTTACTGTCCTCTCTTCCTGTCATGTGAGGACACAGCAAGAAGGTGCTGGTATGCCAGTCTTAGATTTCTAGACTCCAAATCACTAGAAAATAGGTTTATGTTGTTTAAAGCACCTAGTCTATGTTGTGTGATGGCAGCCTGAGTTGATCAGTACAGAAAATTAGTGCCTATTGCCTGACACATGAAATGACTGGTGAGAAGACATGTTTTAGATTTTAGTACTTTGGCTCTGAGATGGGGAAGCAAAAGAGAACAAAGTTCCAAACAAGCAAATTTAGTGACTGCATATCATTTCCAGGCAGGAAAAATTTTGTAAATAAGATGGTAGAAACTATTTCATAGTGTGAAATTCTGGAATTATTTGTGGTTTATACTTGTTCTTACTCTCCTGTATCTTGTTGCACATTCTTGATTCCTTAATGTGATCATGATTTAGCACACCGTGGTGGATAAACCAGTAGAGTGTGAGAAAATAAATTGGCCCAGACTACTTTTTCCTTCAGGCTGCAGAACTGGTGAAATGAAAGTTTATCCCCAGAACCTGGTCTGCCAGGAAGGAAAGCTGCACTGAAATGGCAACCTGGATTTTTCCTTCCTACTAGTTTGCTTTGGTCTTAAAGAATGTCAGAAATTCTTACTGTGGGAATTTCTTCACTAGCTCCCAGTCACCTCTTCCTCATATAGGTTCATCTTTTATTTTTAGAGATTTGTCTTGATCTATATGTCTTTAGCTCTCAGAGTAGAACATTCTTTCACATGATTTAGTTTTTAGAAATTAAGCCGAGTAGAGATGAAATGTTAGGTTTCAGAAACTCTACAATAATTTCATCTGCTTTTAAAGATACACACCCTCCCACCAGTATTTCTTGGCATCATCTGTACTTTTTTATATTAAATACAGAATATTTTGAGTTTGATGATATCCTAGCAATCATGCAGTTTGCGAGAATTGAGGAAATAAGGACCCAGAGAAGTCTCTGGACTGTCAATAATTATATAGTTAATTTGAGACTAAGAAAGGACTTACATCTAGTTTTCCAGATTTCCAGCTCAGCTTTTGCTCTACTTCCACAAACTGCCAACCAACTGACCAAGCCAAGGGAATAAAGTCAATTTCCCCTTCAACTTGAACTGAAGAAAAATATGGAAAAGAAGAAGAAATAGGTTTTTCAAAGTATTGAGTTTTAAGCATTCTTTTTTTTTTTTTTTTTTTTTTTTGTGGCGCCGGGGATTGAACTCAGGGCCTTGTGCTTGCAAGGCAAGCACTCTAATCACTGAGCTAAATCCCCAGCCCCTAAAGTATTGAGTTTTAGTGAGCAAAAGGGGAAGATTTGGAGCCACATGGAGGGAAGAGGCCGAGAAGCAATGCTTTCTAGAAGGATTCCTCTCAAGCTTATTGCTGGCTTGCTTTGTTCCCTGGGCAAGTGCCTGCGTGCTTATTTCATGGGTTAAATGATCCCTTCAAGGTGAATGAAACACCGTCTCATTTCCGTGTGAACAAAACTTTTAAAAAGAAAAGATTTTTCCCTTGGTAATTTACCACATTAAATCCCCTTGGTTTGAGCATCTATGTTGGAAATGGGCTAGGGGAACTGGCACACCTTTAGTTTCTCTACTGGCATCGGTGCCCTCCTGTCTTCAGAGCGGTGGATGTTGCCCGGCTCTGGAGCGGACATCCAGGGTCTGCGTGGACAGCCGCACCCTCGGTCGGGATGGTTGTTTTCAGCATAGAGCTGGCTGTTCCTGGATGTTTCTCAGGGCTGGAAACTACAATATTGGACCTCAAAGCAGAAGCCTGGGAATAAAGTGTAAAAGAAAAGATCAAATAACATTTTATCATATTATCTACTTAGTGTCTGAGCACTGAGCAAGTCTGTCTTCAGTGTTTTTTAGTAATCTGACTCTAAACATTTTGGCCTAAACAACATATGATGAAGTCATCAATATTGAGTGAAAATACTCCTCTAGGACACAAAAGCAAATGCAAAAAAGGAGTCGAGTAGATAAAATTTATAATCTTTCTTTGGAAGTGAGATATATTTCTTGGTAACTCTAAGGGCTTGGGTTCTGGGTTCCCGAGTCCCTCTCTGTGTAAATAAAAGACAATAATCCAAGCAAACAATTTAGCAAGAAGAACAATTTTGGAGCCATCCTTGCCATCATGGGTTGCTGAAACTGAGTAATTATTAGCTTCAGAATTTAGGGTAAGGTTTTAGGAAATCAGTCTATAGTTGAAAGCATTTCTGTTTTATAAGAATTTGCTATGTCATGAGAATGTTCAATGAATTTTTAAAAAACAAACAGCAAAGTAATAAATACCATACTGAGAATCAACAAAGGGGATCATATCAAATTAAAAACCCTCTGCAAGCCAAGAAATCAATCAACATAAGGAAGAGACCACCTACAGAATTGGAAAAAGTCGTTGTCAGATATTCCTCCAACAAAGGACTAATATTTAGAACATATAAAGAATTCAAAGAAATTATACTTCCCCCAAATAAATGATCCAATCAAAAATGGGGAACCAAAATGGATACTTCTCAGAAGAAGTACAGATGGCCAATAAGTACATGAAGAAATATTCAACATCTCTGGCTATTGGAGAAATACAAATTGAAACTACACTGAGATACCATCTTAGCCCAGAAAGAATGGCTACTGTGAAGAAATCAAATAAAAACAAATCCTGGTGAGACTGCAGGGAAAAAGGAGTCTACTGTCTTGATGGGAATATAAACTAGTCCAACCACTAGGGAAATCAGTATGGCGATTCCTCAAAAAACTGAAAATAGAAATTACATGTCACCCAGCCTTTCCCCTTCTGGTTGTATTCCTGAAAAAGTTAAAAATATATTCTGCCAGGAGTGGTGCCACACGCCTGCTATCCCAGCAGTAAAGAGTCTGAGGCAGGAGGATTGCTGCAAATTTGAGGCCAGTCTGGGCTACATAGTGAGTTCAAGACCAGTCTAAGCCACATGGCAAGATCCTGTTTCCAGGAAAAAAAAAAAAAAAAAAAGATACCATGATCACACTGAACTTACATCCCCACACTGACCCTCCCTTTTAAAAATTTTGAGACGGAGTGTCACTAAGTCACTAAATTGCCCACACCAGGCTCAAACTTGCCATCCTTCTGCCTCAGCCTCCCAGAGTGCTGGGATTACAGGCATGTGTCACCAGGTCTGGCTACGAATGACATTTTAAATGACTGAATAGTATTTTATAGTATTTATCCTAATTTGCTAACCCCTGTTGGTCACTTAGCCTTCAACTTATTAAACTATATTATAGAAATAGAGATGCATTTTATTGACATCTTCACATATATAGGTTTTTATTTCATTGTTATTTAGTTGAACAATTTCCTCATAAAATAATTTGCCGGAAATGGTATAATGGTTAAAGATTATGAGCATCTTTAAGGTTCTTGCTGCATACCAACATATGGCTTTCTAAAGTATTTGTATAATGTGAGTCTCCTCAATTGGTGATTGAGCTCTGACTTCCTAAACCCACTTTGTAAGTTGAAAATACTGTAAGTTGGTGAGGCATTGAGTGTGCCTACCCTACCAGGCATCGTGGCTCAGTGGCCTTGTCAACAGGGTGTTTATTGGTGGTTCACTTTCAGGATTGCACCACCGACTGGGAGCTACTGTGCCCTGTGATCGCAGCATTGTGACAGAGGCTCTGTCACACAGGGCTAGAGAATTTGAAGTACAGTTTCTACTGAATGCATATGGTTTTTGTAGTACTGTGAGATCAAAAAAATCGTAAGTCAAACCATTTTGAGTTGGGACCCCTCCATACGACTTCCTCTAGAGCGTTAAGTATATTGAGAATCTCATTTGTGTGCTTTAATGTACCTTTATTTGCTTCTTAGCGGGATGTACATTTTTCTTGGGGGTTTTATTTTGTCATTTTGCTAACTGCATCTGTTTGGATGTGGCAGCACCCTTTGGCTCCGCGATACAGATACAGCCTGTTCTGTCATGCTCTTCGGGCCAGGAGTGTGAGGATTCCTTAGGTGGGACTTGTCTGAAACCATCTCACTACCTCTTAGCTGACATGACTGTTAAATTAGTACCATGAAGAAACTTTCCTGACTCTTGCTGCGTCCGCATGTGGCAGAAAGAGAGAGTGACAAGTTTTCTGGTGTCTTCTTAACAAGTCACTAATCCCATCACAGAGGGGCCTAACCTCATGACCTCATCTGATCCCAGTTACCTTCCAGACACTTCATCTTTATGCATCGTCACCTTGAGGGGGGTACAGCGCATCAACCTGTGAATTTAAGGGAGGGACGCAAATATTCAGTCTATAACACTCCCCTTCTCCCTCAATCACGCCTACTTTAAACCAAGTGTCAGCCTCCTAATTAAGGGGTGACTCTTACAAATAGTATAAATTTTCATGAATATCTAATTGAACTTTAAGAAATCTAAGTAGTAAATATGGAACAAAGTGGCACAAACAAAAAAGAATATGGGTAGAAAGAAAATAGAGATGTTAATGTCCAATTAAATCAGTCACTAAGCACGATGAGCCTTGTGGGTGCTGGCGGAGGCATGCGGAAGGTATTGGGCTTTATGACTGCATTGTGGGGATCCAGGGGTGCTCTTGTTCTGTAGCTCATGCCTTCTGAACTCTGAGTCCCTGTCTCGTACCCCAGGCAAGGATGCAGGATGGAGTTTTTAATGCAGAGATCTTTAGCAGCACCAGGAACTACCTCCTCGGTGCCCGAGCTCATTTGTTGTATTCTCTACCCACCTGCCTCGACCTGAGCTGCCACATACCAGCTGGCATCGGGCGAGTTGCATATCCGGCTCTTTATTTTCTCTGGTGAGCCAGAAGTGAATCAATATCATGGCAAGGAGATAGGAAGGCTCGTCTTCTCAAGAGCTGTTTTGTAGGTAAATACAAATATGATACCTTCAGTGCTCCAAAACAATTTTAAGCAAGTATATTACTTATGATTCTTAAACTTGAAAAATGATTGTAGAATTTAAAAAAATCACATTAGTCGATAATTTAAAAAATGAAATAGTTTGTATAATCCAAATAATCCTATTTGCCCATGGTAAAAAATGTAAACATTATAAAAATGTTGTGAAAAATAAATTTCATTCCATCTCGTATCATAGTTCCTCTGTCTCCCTTCCTTTCCTCAAAGGTAATCACTACTAGTTTCTTGTTCGTGTCCTTCCAAAAGTACTCTTACAAAACTGTTATGGTTAGTGTTTAGATGTCCCCCTCAAAGCCTTATGTGGTAAGAGGTAGCTGGGTCTGGAGTGTGTGATTACTAAATTAGTCCACTGATTGGTTTGGCGTAATTCTGCTGGGACCAAGGATGTGACACTAGGATTAAAAGTGCTGGGGTTAAGGGTGGGAGTGCTGCCCACCCTAAGGGCAGACAGCCTGGATAAGATATAAGGGACAGAAAGAAGCTTGTGTATTAGCTTGCTTGCATCCCTTGCCTGCCTTGCTGACTTCACCTGTCTGCCCGGCCACCCTGCCTCAGACCCAGCTGACTGTGGACTGAAACCTCTACGAACTGTGAGCCAAATAAACTTTTCTTCCCCTAACTTTGGGTGTCTAGTATTTTGTCCCAGCAATGAAAGAAAAGTAACTAAGACAACAACCAAACCTAAATATTGTGCGTATAGATCCCTCTAAGAAAACCCAATTAGGAATATAATGTGCACATCTTGGTTATTATTATTATTATTATTTTGAGAGAAGGTCTTACTATGTTGACCAAGCTGGTCTCAAACTCCTGGGCTGGAGTGAGCCTCCCACTTCAGCCCCCCATGTAACTGGGATCACACCTCTAATGCACACCACAGAAGCTATTATTATTTTTTATTAACTTGACTATATTTTCTTTCTTGGAAGTTGTTCCATATCCACACAAATTGCTTTATTTCATTTTTAAGTGGCTAGATATTGAGAAACTGGCCTAATTTATTAAAGTAGCTCTCTTTTAAGATGTATTTAGGTTATTTATATTCTTTTAAAACCGCAGGAGGGTCACAAACTTGAGACCAGCCTGGGCAGCTTAGTGGCTTAGGGAGAATCTCTCTCAAAATAAGAAATAAAAAAGGGGCTATGGGTGTAGCTCAGTGTGAAGGCCCTGGGCTCAGCCCCTTTTTGTACACTGCACACAAAGCTTAGTATGAGTAGATTTGTATGTTTTTGCAAGTCTACTTGTAGTGTATCTCTAGGCTGATAACAGGCATGAAGAGAAATATGGGATTGTATGGTAAAAAATATAGATATTGTGCATTTGACTACCCATTACCCATCTACCCTTATTAGCCCTGCAATCTAGGGCCACTTATTTAAATTTCTGTGTCTCAGTTTCCTCATCTGTAAAATGAGTATAAACAATAATTTTATCTTCAAGAGATGTTATGGATATTAAGAGAGCTAACATAAGTACAGCATTCTGACATCTGTGTATAAAACATTTTCCAGAAGTTATGTTATTAGGATGATTCACTAGAAACCAGGACCTTCTGTCTTAAAAACGTCATTGCCATTTTGGAGAGCAGCTGGTTTTCCCCTGAGCTTGATGAAGATCTCTAAGCTTGTTGTATTGATATAATGCATTCTAAATACCAACTCCAAGGAGATATTTGGTGGGGTGAACTGAGAGTAGGAGTTCGTAGCCACAGGTAGAAGTGAGAAGCTGAATTCGCTTTTGTCATTTTCCCAAATGGTCGCTTAAAGGTCATCATTGTTGGGCCTTAATGAACTTATCTGTTGCTTGCAGTAATTAGATCATTTGATCCCTAAGGTACTTTCCAGCTCCAACAATTATGTTTTTACGTATTCTATTCTCAAAATGAGACGTGATTTATATGGCTTAGACAGCTGTGGGAGATTCATTTAGATTCTGACTCATTTAAAAGTGTGACTTTGCACATGTTGTTCCCTTGGTATGGAATTACCCTGCCATCTGCTCCTTGAGTCTGTGTACCGACTTCCCGGATGTCCTAGATGAGTTCGGCTCTCTCTTTGGACCTGTCATAGCCCCTGCACTATGGGATAAGAGTTTTGAAATATTAACTGATAATTTTTATCTGTTACTACAGAGACAGCTTTGGTGTGAAGTTTTTGATGTATCTAGAAAGAGATAACACAATTTTTCTTTGATCGTAAGTTGTGAAAGTCAGGACTCTGCAAGAAACAAAAGATATGTGTGCCCAGATAGAACAGGTACAGGGAGAAGTCATACCCAGTAAAGCTTCCATACTCTGGAAGAGGGCAAGTTCTCTAGTGGGAGTGAGTGAGGGGTGAGTGGGGCCCTGATACGATGGTGATCAGGAAGCCCAGCTTTCCTTTCCTTACTAGCACCCAGGGATGTAGGAAGAACCTAGAATAAAAATGGTGGTACAAGACATCTCGGGCAGATCTGCCTGCGGGAGGTTGTAGGAGGTCCTCAGAGGCCAGCACAGCTTCGCAGATGTTGATATTCTTGTGCCAGATATGAACATGGGGGTGATAAAGGGCTGAGGTCAGTTCTGCTGTGTTGTGCAAGCAAGAGAATGATCTCGTGTATCTAAAAGGGGCAAAGAAGTTGGTTTACTGAGAGTCAGACCCCAAGATACTTTTGCTAGGAGACATGAACAGAATCCACAGTGACCTACATGGACCGACTACTCAAGACTAGTGGAGGGCTGCCCAGCACACCGCCCATGTGAGAAGCCCGCCCCCTTGCAGCCTGCCTCAGAGAAATGGAGCAATCCCACACTGGCAGATCCAGCTTCCATAGCCCGGAAAAGCAGAAACCCCAGAGCAGAAGTCAAATTGGGTCTGTTGCCATAGAATTATTAAAAATTTAAGGAAATATTTTTTAAGGCCCTCAAATACTTCTCTGTTGTGTTGTAAATGTTTGATTCCTTGTGTTCCCCGAGTTGTACTGACTTTGTGGGAAGGCAGAAAGCCTTCATTTTCTTTTTTATTTGTTCTCATACCTTGAGTGCTGACATGGAGGAGGTCCGCAGTAAGCTTTTTGAATGAAGAAAAGTGAAATTATTATTGCTTGGCTATCTTGAGCCACAACCTATTCTAGGTGTTTTCACAGCCCTGTGAACTAGGCATTATTATGTCCATTTTGCAGTCAAGAAAACCAAAACTCAGAGAGCTGTGAGACACGCCCGCCACGGGCAGTGGGAGACAGATCTGCACACACCCGTCTCCCTTCCTAGGGAAAAATGGTGCTTTTCTCTTACTGGCTGCAAATAACTATGGAATAAGAAGAAAAATTAGCTCTTCATGTATGTTACTAAATTTATATATAATATACATTATATATCTTTTTAAATAGTCTAAATAAACACTTGTGTAGTCTGCTTATTTTACTCTTATTATTGATTACAAATTTTCAAAAAGTACTTAGTTCTTTATGATCCCACACATATAAGGTAGACAAAACTTCTTTATAATACTGCTTTGTTTACTTATAAAAGAAACATATGATGTTTGTAAAAGCTTTGTAAAATCAGAAAAAGATAAGAAAGAAGTTAAAATTCACTTATAATTCTACTTCCTCCAGATATCCAACAGCAAGCTTCAGTTATTATTCAGTTATTATTCACCCAGATTCTAGAAATGCCAGAAAATTTGTACCAGTGCTTTGTCTATAGGTCATCACATCACAAGCAGTCTGTAACACGGAATCCTTAGCGCTTGTGGAACCAGGAGCCACGTATGTAGATCTAAGTGCTCAAGGACAGAATACTTGATTGTAGTTAGGGCCTAACAGGTAAATGGAGATTCTCAATATGCCAATTGTTGGTCCATATACTCTTCCAGAAAACTTTTAAAGATTCAAGGAAAGTAAAAGTGTTCATGTAATGTAGCAAGGTTATCATGACAAAAATAATGTTTAATGGCAAATTGAAATACTAACAGGGCAATAACAGTAGCTCAAACCGTGGTTTACAAGTGGCTTAACAATCCCAGAGAGAAGAGGGACATCGCATCTGGAAAGGATTTGACCATCTGACCTCAGCGTAGCATGCATACACACAGGCAGGGTTTTGCCACTTCCATTTTCTTGGAGTAAATAGAAGTTAGAAAATCAGACCTGGGGCACAACGGAGACTGGCCCTGCGCAACAGCAGCATCCTCCCTCCTTTCCCCAGAGGTGCCGAAACACTGTGCTCAGACCAAGAGTAAAAGTTTAGCATTCAATTTGCATTTCAAACTTTCTGGAAAATTAACATGTGTATTTCAAGCCCCTTAAGAAAGGCACCTTCTACCAGGCATTGGAATCTTCTCAATGTGAATAGAAACCAGTGTGGAATTGTTTTGGCTTGTTTCCATGGTGCTAAAGAAAGTAGTAGGCCTGGAGGGCACACTAAATTGACTTATGTTTTTACATTTTTGACATGTGGGGACTAATCTCATTTCCATGTCGGTGTACCCTGTCAGCTGCTGCCGATTAAAATATAATTAGTCTTTCCCTTTAATTGGCCGTGTAATAAACCCATCATCTCAGAGCCATAGCTTGGTGCTTCAGAGCGCAAACTTGGAGCTACAGTGCCTGCATTTGAATCCTGATTCTGCTATTTATAGGCTGCGAGACGTTGAACAAGATACTAAAGATCTTTATGCCTGATTTTTTTGTTCATTTGTACCTATCTCATCGAGTTTTTATAAGGATTAACTGAATTAAAATGTGCAAAGCGCTTAGAATAACTCCCAGTGCGTAGTAAAACCTGGAAAAGTGTTAAACAAAATGTAGTTAGGCTTCCCATCCATGATTTCTGGTGAGCCAGAAGTAAAACAGCTTGCAGGGAGGGGCTAATGGCATATGGCTGACTTGGATGTCTCATCGTAATACTAGAAAAAGTGCCAATACTTTCACGACAGAGTGGGTGGGTGGAAAAACTGGCAGGTTAGGGCCGAATGTTACAGGAGTCTTGAGAAACCCACTGTGTTGTTTAGGCAGGCAGGGTATGTTGGCCCTGGCCAGGAAGGTGAATATGGAAAACTGGACTATTTTGGAAGAGGATGAATATTTCTCAGATTATTTACATGGGTTGTGGGGTGGATTAGAAGAGATGTAATGAGGCCAGGGAACAGACAGGAGATACCCAGAGTTCATATTTTCTAATCTTTTTGATAAATAAGAATTTGAATCTTGGCTTCACTTATTCTACTGGTTGCTAGTGAAGCAACCACTTCTGGTCAACAGGATCAGAAAGGTAAGTTACTGGATATGGGGAAGCTCAAATAACCAAGGGAAAAGCAAGGAAAGAAATGGGGAAGGACTAGGAAGTCACACTGCTAGGAGGCTCAGAAGCATAGACTGCTGGATCCACCAAACAACCACTCGTCTCTTTGCTCCAGGTCCATATTCCAGTGAGAGGAACCAGACTGTCCCCAAGTAGGTCAGGTGCCCAGCCTCTGGCTGGAGGAAGTAGCATCTTAACTGGCAGTCGCACCTGCCTGTGTCTGATGGCAGGGTTCTCCCAGAGCAAAGTCACAGTGCTATTACTAAGGAAAATGGAGAGAGCAGCCTAGACAAAACCAATACAAACAAAAGCCCCCAAATGTCTACCTTGCTATGCTGTGCAACTGCCGAGGAAGACAAAAGGTATAAGGAGATAAGAAGACCCTGGAAACTTTGACCTTTTGGCTTTTATACCTGTGTTGCCTTCTCTTCCGACCTTGAGGCTAGACATTGAAGCCTGGACTTACACCAGGAAGCAGGCCAAGGCTGTGGCGGAATCTTCTGATCCAAACATACTCTGATTTAAAGAAAGCAGCTTAAAATATTGTGTGGATTTTTATGAAAAAGATATTTATCCTATTAGATGCTTACCAAGTACCTACTCTCTACCTACCTACCTATCTGTAAAAGCAAACAAAACAAAGGCAACTCATCCCCTGATACCAGTCCACCTCCCCAAAACAAAACAAAACAAAACAAAAACCCCAACCTTATCTTCTGCTACTTAGAAATTTGCAATCAGAGAAGCAAATCAGGAATACAGACAAATAAACTACTCGATAACAATATGGTATGGAAATAATATAACAGAGAAACACACACACAACAGGCACAGCTGACTAACTCTGCCTGTGAGAGGCAGTGGAGATGGCATTTAACTAGTTCTTAAAAAAAAGAATGTGCACTTATGCTTTTAAATCGAGACATTTATTATAAAAACAAAATCATGACCCTAAATTATAAACATTCTTCACAC
>PVJO010012405.1:0-61617 GCA_004026905.1 Hystrix cristata
AAAAAAAACTGATTAGGAATGAGGAGAGAAAGAATGAATACATGACTAAAGAAATGGGAACCTTAAAAACATAGAATAATATAATAAGTTACATGAAATTAAGGACAGAATGAAACTAACTCAGCATTTCAAAAGTATGTAAAAACAAAAAAAAATGGTCTTAAAAATATTTGATTTCTGTCTAAAGTCAGAATCAATAGCAGGAGGCCACTACCATCAATACTATTCAAAAGTTTTCTTGAAGCTATATTTGATATACAAATAAAAGGAAAAATAAATGTTATTGTAATATGGAAGAAGTTTTATAATTATCATTATTCGTAAATTTTAAAGTTTCTACCAAGATTTCAAAAACTTAGCCAGAAAATCAAAGTATTCATGTAGGAATATAAATAAGTAATGTTAGTATATACTATAAATACTAAAAATAACCATGTAACAAATTGAATTATGGAAAACATTATCAATATTTCTCCCATGTGCCAAGTTTTGCAGTTCTAGTAACTTGCTAATGACTTCCAGACACCCATCTATAATACAGCCTAGAAAGCCAGGAAAGTAAATACCCCAAATCAGAAAATAACGGACAACAGACGGAATATAAGTAAAGAAGGAAGGGAAAAAGAGCAGAAAGGAAAAAGGGGAGAGAATGGAAACATGTTAATAAAGCTGTGGTAAATAAGGAGAGCAGACAGAGCGGAAGGAGAGGGCAGGAAGAGGAGGAAACCAAGACATGTCACATACAGGTACAAATTAATTATGATAATGTGATCATTATGTATATTGATGTACCAATACATGTTCTTGGTAAATAAAATTTAAAATAAATAAATAAATAAATAAATAAATAAGCAAGCTTCACAGGCCTCTAGTGGGATGTCTCTGAGGTCAAATGTGATGCTTTTCAGATGTCCCAGCAAGACTGATTCTGAATGTCACCAAGTAGTATTCTGCCCAATAACACACCTGCCATTAACTTTTTTCCCTTCCCTGTCTCATTTCTTCTCTGCTCTATCAGGTTCCTACATTCAACTCCCAAATAACATACTTACACTCAAATTCTAAATTTCTTGGTCTAATTCTGAGGAATCTAAGACATATAATAAAAGACAATGGAGCCCTGTAAATAGAATTCTAGAAAATGGATCACTTCTTGGGCCAGATAGTTAAAAGGATCCCATTGCCAACAATAAACAGAGTGGTGGTAATCCATGGTGAGCTGTAGTATTAAAATTCCTAAAATTTAAAGCTATGTTGAAATGGGCCAAGATACGGGATAGGAATGATGAGATTGCACAGTCAGTTTGCTGCTGTTAATTCTCATTGGTCCCTAAAAGAAATAATAGTAATAGGCTTAAATCAGCTATCCAGCACTGCAGGGCCAAGCATGCCAGTCAAAAGGCCTCTATTCCAATATTTAAAGATATTTTATCTCCTACAGCCGAAATGCTCGATGTGCTAGAAATCTAAGAACAGAGTGTAGAAAATGATAATGTTACAAAGAAGGTCAAGTCACAGCCAAAGCAGGTACCCTACAGTAAAGTCAGGGACCCTAACAGAGAAGCAACAGAAACAGCTAGTATACATACAGTGGGACTCTGAGAACAAAGCGGAGAGTATTTGAGGGGATGCACTCTAGAACCTTGAACACTTTGCCCTGAAATGTACAATAAAGAAGTGCCTTTTCCTCTTGTCTGGAGCAAAGCAGACTCCCTTTCTTACTGCGGATGACTAGAAAGATTATGTTGTCTTATTTCAACAAATATTCTACTTCCCCACCTTGCTTCTAACCAATACCTACCTACTTATTTCAGAATCACCAAAAGATGAAGTAAGGTTCTTGCTATGGAAAATAACTGAATAATTTTAAAAATCTTTAAAGACTGGCTATAAAAATTCTAGCAGACAGAGATGGAAATGGATCCAAGTGAGTTGGAAACGATAACTGGAAATGGATCACAAGAATACTGGACAGAGCAGAGAATATAAGGCAGAGATTGTTAATATGTTGGCTCTTTCCTATGACTCAGATGTAATATCTGGGCAAACACAGCTGAAGCTGTGTCCTAATACACAAGCAGGCTTGTTCCCTGAACCTCGAAAGAACAAAAAATATTACTACTGATAAATGAAGTAAAGATGCTGTAGTGGACTTTATTATGGTCAGCTTGGGCAGGAACGCCCAGCTGAACTGACTTGGTGTGATTCTGGGCATAGGGAATCCACCCTGAGGATTATTACCAACACAGCATAAAGGGGAACACGAGCAGAAGATAGCGACCAGCTGGTTCTCCAGAAGGGAACTCAGCCGTTCTCATCGCAGAAGGAGCTCGGGGCCTTGCTGTCATTTGGCATGGCTGCTCTTCACTTCAGGGGAGCCCTAGTCTTCATCTCTGCTATGAGCATCGTATCCTGGTCCCAGTACAGGTTTCAGCAGCCTTTTAGTGCAGACAGACACATACATGAGACATTGCTGTGGAGTCCCAGTCCTTGGTTGGATCTTTCGGGTCTCCAGTGCATAGGTAGACATTCTGCACTCTTCCTGCATTAGGTTTTTTGAGTGTGAGTGTTGTAATTTGTAAATGTCCTGTATTAAGTCTGATCTCTTTCAAACCACTGACTCTAGAAAAGTAACTAAAATAGTAAAATTTATCATAGTCAACCATGTTGCCATGATCTGTTTTTTTTGCAGGGATAAACTGGAAAATCGAATGGGGTTAGGATGGCAACTATTTTAGCCCCAACTTCAACTGTCACACCAAAAGTGGTATCTCTACCAGAAGAGATCAAATTGGCTTCTGATATATGATATGTGACAGTTATCAACTACATTCTTCTTTATCCTCATCAGAAAGAAGAACTGGGCTGGGCATAGTGGCACACATTGATAAACCCAGCTATCAGTAGACTGAGGCAGGATGATGACAAGTTTGAGGTTAGCCTAGAAAGCTTAGCAAGAATCTGGCAGCTTAGCAAGAATCTATCTCAAAATAAAATGAAAAGGACCAGGGATATAAGTCAGTGCTCTGTGGGTTCAATCCCGAGTACTGCACAAATACATACATAAATAAATGAACAAACAAATAAACTACATTAAAAAAATAGAGAAAGAAAAGCAGCAGGAAGAGGAGGAGTAAAATGAGGACGAATAAATAAAAAGGGAGGAGGAGAAGAGGAAAAGAAGGAGAAAGAGAGAGAGAATGGAAGAAAAGGAAAAAAAGCCAAAGGGAGATCAGAAGCTTTTAACATTCATTTAGGATAGACCCCAGCTGTATTAGCTGCCTTTCTAGAGTCGATGGTTTCCAAAGAGAGCAGATTTCATACAGAACATTTACAAGTTACAACAGTCACCCATAAGTCAAATGCAGGAAGAGTGCCGAGTGTCTGTCTATGCACTGGAGACCTGAAAGATCTAATCAAGGGCTGGGAGCCCACAGCACTGCCCCATGTACGTCCGTGTCTGTACTAAAAGGCTGAAGAAATCTATACTGGAACCAGGATACAATGCTTGCAGCAGAGATGAAGACCAGAGCGTCCCTGAGGCAACAGCAGCCATCCTCGATGACAAGGCCCCGAGCTCCTTCTTCTGCGAGGAGACCAGCCAAGTTCCCTTTGGGAGAACCAGCCGCAGCACAGCTTCTCCTGGGAAACAGCCAGCCCCTGTCTTCTGCTCCCGTTCTCCTTTACGTTGCACCAGCAGCAATCCTCAGGTGGATCCTTTACGCCCAGAACCTCACCAGTTCAGTACAGCTGGGCGTCCTGGCTCAAAATGACCACAATAATAAGTCCACTACACCAGCACAAATAAATTTTCAGTTTTGCCCCAGAGTTATGTTAGCTCTCCAGCGTGCTACCACTGTACAGGGAGTGATCATCCATATGGTCTATAGAATTTCACACTCGTACACACTATTGACATGGTATCCCTTCAACCTGTTAATCAGTAAGCAGCAGCAAGACATCTAGATAATATGGTCAAATATACATGCACTAGAAAATGGAAAATAAACACAGTATCTAGGCATCTGATACATTAGTGACATTTTATGGGCCTAGTTGTTTGGAACACACTGGGATACCTCGTTCTAGATAAAATTAGAACAAAAGTAAAAGAAAGATATCAAAAATTTGTGCTTCCTGTCGTTCAAAACACACTCGATTGCTGTTCTGTAATTTAGGAAAAGCACCTAGTGCATGAAAATCTCGCATTCTTCACCCTTAGCCCTTTAGATTATGATTTTGACAAGTGGGACTATTGTATCAACTTTTACTATGTTCAAGAAACAGCCTGTC
The DNA here is from genome assembly GCA_004026905.1 of Hystrix cristata. NCBI lineage: Eukaryota > Metazoa > Chordata > Mammalia > Rodentia > Hystricidae > Hystrix > Hystrix cristata. Next base: position 4,294 of record PVJO010012405.1, read on the forward strand.
AATGAGACCTAGAATAAGAGGGAGCTCTAAAAAGAACTGCAGGCTCCGGTACGAATAGCCCTGAATTTGGCAGTACAGCCAGGAATGCGCACTCATGGCATCAGAGACAGCAGTGGTAACGTGAGTGCTGAGGGCAGTTCCGAAGACCCCAGATAAGAGTCACAGCAAAGACATTTATAATTCTAGAGCAAGAGCAAACTTTCTATGGCAGAGAACAATTCCAGTTCAGAAAGGATCTCCTGAAATAGATTGTATCTTAGCACTCAGTTGACTACTAACCCAGAATAACAATCTACTACTCAGCAGCCAACCAAGAACATATAAACCCGTCAACTCATATGGTTGGGAAGACAGCTGCAGCCCATTATACCAAAGAAATTTGCCCATTTGTACCCTGAGCAAGTCCAGAAGGCACAAATAATTTGAATGAATTACTGTCCTAGATACCAATTTTACCAATTTTCTCAACCAATACTTTCCTTAGTTCATACCTGGGGCCTTGTGTCCCTTTGATGAACGGACAAATGATGGAATATGTCAGGATTAATTCATAGATCAATCAGCTCAGTATGTTCGTGAAGACCAAAAATATCCTCCTATTACCCTACCATCATATTCAGGAGCAATCCTGAAAGACAAGAGCGAAGGGATTTTTTTCCCATTGAGCAGAGTCTTGAAGTATAAAATTAATATTCAGTTTTATGAAGTAACCCGAGATAAAGATATACAAAAAGCATTAGAGTACGGCAAATGGCTTAGTCCTTTGCTTAAGGGCTTACAAAGATCAAGATCACAATGAAAGAGGACTGGAAAAGGAGCACCTGGATGGGCCGATGAGACTGGACAGAAAGCACACAAAACTACATTTCATAGCAATAACCCCTAACAGCCTCTACTTCAAATAACCAGGAATACAGGATCCACCCAGGAGAGGTCAGGTTCCTTCTAACCTCTGCCTGTCCAGGAAACAACAGATACCCAAAATAAAATACATGTTTAGCTAAAAGATATTAGACTCAACTTACAATCATTTAAGTAAGTGAATGGCTTCCTAGGGCAAGTTCCAAACTTATTAAAATATACCGAGGAATAATTTCAGCATTTTTATAAGGAATGATAAAATCTGATTGAAAGGATGTTATCAATCACAAAACATAAGCAAGTTTTGCTCTAGACCATAATTGTGGAATTTTTTTTCTTTAAAAGTCCTCTTTGATCTAGACAATCATTAAAAATCTATCTTTTTAAAGGCTATAATGTTAAATGGAATAAGTCAGACACAGAAAGGCAGATACCATATGTTCTGACTTACATGTGGAAGCTAAAAGTTTATCTCAGAAGTAGAAAGTACAGTAGAGGTCGCAGGCTCTGGGAAATGTATAGGGGAGAGGGGAGAAGCTCTGGGAAATGCATGGGGGAGGGGGAATAGAAAGGTTGAAAAAGAGAAATAACTACTAATATCCTAAAGCAAGAAAGACAATCATGGTTGACAAAAATTAAATGATATTTTCAAATAACTGGCAGAGAGAATTTTGCATGTTCCCAATACAAATGAGAAAATATACTTAATAACTGTCACAAATATATCAGAAGTCAATATGATCTGTTCTAATAGAGAAACTACACCTCTCATAATAGTTGAACTGGGCTAAAATAGTAAAATTTATGATGGTCAGTCAAGTTGCCATGATCCATCTGTTCTTTGCAGGAACACACTGGAAAATTAAGTGGAGATAGGCTGGGGACCATATTTTTAGAGTCATTAAGTATTTGAAGGCAGTACTGCTATCTGCTGTTCAACCCAGGATGTGGATTGCTTATGTTTTACTACCTTGCTAAGATGTGGAAGCCAGGTGCAGGGGCTGCCACATGGCTCATTGTCCACCATGACTCATTCCAGAGGTCAAAGAATTGATGTCTTAATTCGACCCTCAGAAAATGGGGAAAAATAATCACATCCAAATAGACCCACAGTAGATAGAGTTCATTTTCTTCCTAGACCTATAATGGTGACATTTTTAGAAGTCAGATGCTTAAACAGCAACCCAAAATCCACTTACTTATCACTAAGTGCCAACACTGAAATTAAACCTGAATACTGAGGTTTTAGTTTAGGAAAAACAGCTAATTCATTGACATCTTCTGTCTAAAAAGAAAACACAGTTCAGAACTTTCAGCAATACAAGCAGCCTTTTATTGAAAGGCAAAAATTTGCATCTGGGTGAGATTTTGCCCGATTAATGTGGTCTTTGCCGTTGTGTGCATGCTGATAACTTGTCAGAGCGTGGCTGGCATGACTTGGCCACTGCAGCACGCGTGCCATGGGTTCGGTACCACTGCTCTAGATTACACCAAACATCTGAGTTGTTGAAAAAGGGAACCGTTGCTGCTGCTGGTGCCGCACCTGACCCCTCCCTGCACCCTTTTTTTACCCTGGGAGTGAGCCATCTTGGGAGCCAGCCATTCAAACAACCCAAATGCAGGAGCCAGTACTGTGGAAACCAGGCTTCTAGGACATGCTCCCGACGCGCCCCATAAGAGTGCTGCAAGGGAAAACCAAGAAAGGGAGTAAACGGGATGACACAGACAGTAATCAGAGAAAGAGAGAAACAGCGACATGAGAACAAGCAGTCGCTCAGCCCCTCCACTATCCTTCCAAACACTTGGGATCACTGCATCCCAGAAGCAACATACCCAACATCCAGAGTCAACTAAAGCAGCCCCCCTGCACTAGGCGGAGAGAGACTGAACACTGCAAACTGTTTCAGTCTCTGCCAAGTCTAAGGCAGGGACCCGTGGAAGGTAGCCCTAAAATCATGGGAGATGGCAGAGACTCGACACAGTTTGTCCAAAGTGGGTGCTTTTCTGTTGTTTCCCCAAACACCTGAGATACCTAAGACAGCAGGAAATCCTACCCACCACTCACCTTCTGACACGGGCAAGAGACCCTTGCCCACCAGGGGACTGTGCCCTCTCCTGTGGGATGGAAAGTGGAGCTCCCAAGTCAGGGACGGTTGCGGATCTGAGAGCAATGGAACCAAAGGGGTCAGATTGGCAGAGAGCTTCTGGTGACATACTGAGCGGAAAGCTCCCAGAAAGAAAACATGAATACAAACACAGGATCTGGTAGCATCGAGGGGAGTGGAAGTGAGGAGTCATTGCTGGAAATCTATAAAGAGCTGCTAGCCAGGCAAACTATTTCACATCCTCCTCCTTCCTAAATGAATTGAGGTGGTTGTATCCTGGAACAGAGGCAAATGTTTGCAGTTAACCACAAGCAAAGCACAGCTTATAGCCAAGAGGGGGCTCCAGGGAGGACAGTCTTCGCTGCTCCCAGGCAGCCAGTCAAGCAGCCTGAGGTGGGGGAAATCGGCTTGGCTGTCTACAGTCACGCAGGATTACTGAGGAGAGTGAATTGTGTGAATGCACTGGCTATGTGCTACAGTGGCCACTTGAGGGATTGTTTTGTGTTTTCTTACTTGTGTATCTGGTCTGGATTCCCCAGGTTTGTTTTTTTTTCTCTTTTCCCTTTGGTTCTTGCTTCTGTATCAATACTATTTCTTATGACGTTAATTTTTAAATTTTATTTTAAAAGTTTTTTTCTCCTTTATTCTGCTCCCTTAGTCTTTCTTCTTTGTATTTTTAAACTTCTTTCTTCTTTCCTCCTTATTCTATCTCTATTCATCCTCATTCCACATATTTCACGGCTGTCCCTTAATTATTCTTCTCCCCCTTTCAAGTGAGATATAGATATAGATATATAGAAATAAATATATATTATATATATGTGTAAAGACAAAAGCTTTAAATTGAATATGCCATTCATCATTGTGTTGTGATAACCCTTACAGAAGGATGCTTCCATGATGCAAACAAAGCTAACCATAAATAAACTAAAAGGTTCTGACTACCTCTGAGCTATCTCAAATTTCTAATTACACCAAATTCCCACTCTCTCCTCCTCCCTCTTCCTCCCTCATCCTCCACAAATATTCTCTTAAACTCCTTCAATACTAAGCATTTATTTCAGCTATACAAATGCCTCCAACATAATTTGATCTCCTATCTATATTTTACCTATTAATATATCTTTTAGCTCCCTCTCCTCCTATTGATTTACCCTCTTCCTTTTCTACTTTATCTTTCCTTCCTTTCATCCTCCACAACCCAGAGTAACTGCAAATAACAGTATAATATAATCTATAAGGGGCACTGATAAAAGGGTGTAAGTGTAAAAAAAAAGTTTTAATACTTATGATTGATGGGTTTCTGGGTGCTGTTATAAACAATAGGGCTTCTTTCCTTACAACAGGGTGACTGGGTCTGTCCCAAATAAATGGAATACAGTAAAGTAACAGACATTACCTTTTCAAAAATAAAGCTAAGTTCACATTGCTGTAATACAGAACCTTACTGAAGAGATCTGCATGATAATAACAAATTATCTTTACTCTATTTGGCCTCAACACTAAGCCCACAAACCAAAAAGGAACATGGAAAAAAGAAACACAACAAAGTTACAAAATTTCTGCAAAGACTCCCAACATTTCTAAGTGGCACCTATGGAGAGGAAAGTAAGCACCAAATTGCTGAGCTGCATTAAATGATTAAAGAGGAAGCAAAGATGAGAAAACCCAAAAGAGTGAAACTAACAAAAAACTGACTAATGCGGTTATAGAGGAAACAAACAAAAAACAAAAAAGAAAGAAAGAAAAGCTGACCAAAATTAAACAAAAGTTGAATCACAACTTTACCAATGAAATAGACTCCATAAAAAAGGCACCAAACAGAAATCCCAGAGATAATTCCACTGAACACATAAACATCGGAAGTCTTCATTATGAGCAGAGTCTCAGTCCTTGGAAAGTGAATGGAAACAAAAGATGATATACTCAGAGATCACACAAAATTGACAAGGGGGCAAGAGAAATTCATCCGACAGCTAGTAGATGACCCCAAGAAGACCCTAAGTCTAACTGGAGTTAGACATTAAAGGGAGTACCTATGTCATAAAAATTCTGTTTGCAGAAATCACAGCAGAAAACATCTGAATTATAAGAAAAGAACTCAATATTCACTTAAGGAATATACAGAACAGCAAACAATTATTTAAAAAATACCATGATACATCATAATCAAAATCCTAGTAATCCAACACAAGATCAGAATCTTAAATGCTGTCAGACAAAAGTAAAAAATCACTTATAAACATAAATATATTAGGATTACAGCAGACTTTCCAAGTCAATTTAAAGGTCAAGACAGCTTTGACTGAAGTATTTGATGCTCAAAAATAATCAACTTTCAACCCAAACTAATATATCCTTCAAAATCAAAATAAGGACATCCCATGAAAAAGAATGTCTTAAAAAATTCATGAACACCAAACTAGCACTCCAAAAAATAATCAGGAATATCCTCAACAGAGAAAATTAAGTCAACAAAGACAGAAATTCTGATGAAATAAATACATCAAATATGGGAGTAGTTTTTGTTTTTGTTTTTGTTTTTTTAAAGGGAAAAACAAAGGAGGCACCAACATAAAAATAATACAATGTCTGGAATGAGTCAATACATTTCAGGAATAAATCTCAATGTAAATGGTGTCAACTCCTTGATTAAAAGATACAGACTGACAGGCTGAATTTAAAAATAAAACCAATTGGTTTTGTGCATACAAGAAACACATTTAATCAAAAAAGAATTTCATAGACTAAAAATCAAAGATGGAAAACATTATTTCATGCATCAGGACCCAAAAGCAAGCAGAGGTTAAAAAAAATTTACCCTCAGACTAAGTGGACTTCAATCTAAAACTGATCAGAAGAGGCAAAGTAGGTCACTACATATTAGTTAAAAGAACATATTAGCAGGAAGTGATAATAATTTTAGTGTATACACTCCAAATACCAGTGCAAATAACTTCATAAAATAAACACTACTGGGAAAAAGGATCAAATAAAAACAAACAGTCATAACGGGGACCTCAATATGACACTTTCACAAATAGACAGATCAACAAAACAATAAATTAACAAGAAATATCAGAGCTCAATAACATCTTTGAAAAAACGGAGTTAATAGATCTCTACTGAGCATTCTATCCTACTACAACAGAATATACATTCTTCCCAACAGCACACAGAACTTTCTCAAAAAAAAAAAAAAAAAAAAAAAAAAAAAAAAAAAAAAAAAAAAAAAAAAAAAAAAAAAAAAAAAAAAAAAAAAAAAAAAAAAAAAAAAAAAAAAAAAAAAAAAAAAAAAAAAAAAAAAAAAAAAAAAAAAAAAAAAAAAAAAAAAAAAAAAAAAAAAAAAAAAAAAAAAAAATACAAAAAACAAAGGGCATGCCAATACAATAAACCAGAACCAGTGGGACACAATGAAAACTGCCCTAAGTGAGACACATATCATAATTAAAACTCCAGATGTCAAACCAAAAATAAATAAATACATAAAACTGGTCAGAAAAAAAAATCACATACAAAGTTAAACCTATTACAATTACAGCAAACTTCTCAATACAGATTTCAAAGGCCACAAAAGCTTGGAGTGAAGTATTTCAAGGGCAAACACCTAACAACTTCTGACCCAGATTAATATGTCTGCAATATTTTCTTCAAAACAGATTGAGAAATAAGGACATTTCATGGTAAAGAACAAAACCAGCACTACAGAAAATACTCAATAATATCCTAGACAGAAAAATGAAATCAACAAAGCCAAATATCCAAATCAAATGAAATCAACAAGCAAGGTGAATTAATAAACAATAACAAAATAATTGGAAAAGAAAAATAAAGGAATCACCAGCAGAGAAAGAGCACAATGGCAGTAATAAATCAACAATTCTCGATAATAGCTCTCAATGTTAATAGCTTCAACTCTCCAATTAAAAAACACAAATTGGCAAACTGGATCAAAAAACAGAATCTTATAATCGGTTGCATTCAAGAAACTCACCTAATCCAAAAAAATATTAATAGATTAAAAAATCAAAGAATGGAAGACAATATTTCAGGCACCAGGACCTCCAAAATAAATAGGAGTAGCAATTTTAATCTCATACAACATAAACTTCAAGTTAAAACTGATCAGAAGAAATAAAGAGAGTCACTACATAGTAGTTAAAGGAATAATCCAATAAGAAAAGATAATACTTGTAAATACCTAGGCACTAAATACTGCACCACCTATCTTCATAAATCAAATACTTCTGAACTTAAAATATCAAATAAACACTGACACAATCACAGTGGGAGATCTCAATATCACAATTTTGCAAAGAGACAGATCAACTAACAAAAACCAATAAATACCAGAGATGAACGATACCTTTGAACATATTGATTTAATAATTATCTATAGTGTCTGCCACCCTACTATAACAGAGTATACATTTTTCTCTACAGCACATGGAACTTCTCCAGAATAGATCGCACATTATTCTACAAACCTGTTCAAATAAATGTAAAGAATTGAAATCATCCTATGTTTACTATCAGACCACTGTGCAATGAAAACAGAAATCAACCACTGAAGAAACAACATAAAATTTAGAAGCACTTGGATACTTAGTAGCACACTCCTGTGTCTACCGTGTGTAACCACAGAAATCAAGAAAGAAATTAAACAATTTCTGGAAGTTAGCAACAATTCTTGTACAACTCTCTGGAACCTGTAGTATACAATGCAAGTAGTCTTAAAAGGGATGTTAATGGCAATCTATGCCCACCTCAGTAAAAATGATCAAGCTCCAAAAAATAACCTAATTAGGAAATCTCAAGATACTTAAGAAACAACAACAATACAAGCCAAAACCAAATTGAGGAGGGAAATCATGAGGATCAGAGCAAAACTCAGTGAAATTGAGACTAAAAAAATAAAGAAAGAAAGAATCAACAAATTGAAGAGCTGTCTCTTTGAAAGAATAAACAAAATTCATAAACCCTTAGCCAAACTTACCAAGAACAATAGAGAAAAAGCTCACCTCAAGGCAATTAGAAATTAAAAAGGGGAAATCACAACAGACATCATTGAAATTCAGAAGATAGTTATTAACTACTATGAAAAATTATATTCCAGCAAACTGGAAAATCTTTTTTTTTTTATTTTAAACCAAGAACATGTATTGGTACATTCTACATACAATGATCACATTCATTACATTTATTCTGTACCTATACATGGTGCATCTTGGTTCTCCCCCTTCTCCCCTGCCCCTTCCCTCTCTTCCTTCCCTCCCTATTTACAGCAGGTTCATTCATCATTTTCCATATTTTCCCTTTCCCCTCTCTTTCCCCTGTTGCCTTTCTGCTTTTCCCCTTCTTTCTTTCTAGTACTCCTCTGCTCTGCACACCATACTCCTTTTATATAATATCTATTACACCTCTTTGTCCTTATTTACAGTTATGGTTTCTCATATCGGAGAAACAATTCGATGTGTGCTCATGAGTGTCTGATTTATTTCACTTAAGAGTATGTTCTCAAGAAACATCCATTTGTATATGAATGACTCTAGTTTATCCTTTTTATGGCAGTGTAGTACACCATTGTGTAGAAAAACCACATTTTCTTTAGCCATTCGTTGGTTGTTGGGCATTTAGGTTGTTTCTAAGACTTAGCTATTACAAATTGTGTTGCTATGAACATGGTGGTGCATACGTCCTTGTGGTATGACGATTTTAATTCTTCTGGGAAGATCCCCAGTAGGTGAATAGCTGGGTCAAATGGAATCTTCAGTTGTAGTTTTTTGAGGTGGAAAATCTTGAAGAAATAGACCAATTCCTAGACTCACAAAAATTACCAAATGTAACCTCAGAAGACACAAATACTAAACAAACCAATAACAAGGGATGGAATTGAAGCAGTAATTTAAAAAAAAAATACCAACTAAAAAACAAAAAAATCCAGGACCTGATGTCAGAATTTGCTAATATCTACAAAACCTTTAAGGACATTATATTATTCATATTCTTGAAACTCTTCAATGAAATCGAAAGGGACGGAGTGCTTCCAAAACCATTTCTGGAAGCTGCCATCAGTCTATTACAAAACCAGTCCAAGATCCAACTAAAAAGAAAAACTACAGGCCAACATCCTTAGTGAACATAGATGAAAAAATCTTGAACAAAATATTAGCAAACAGAATGCAACGCATCATCAAAAAGTTTGTCACCATCCTGGTTCTTGGTAGTCCAGTGAGAAGGATTCATTCACCTGGCCGCCACGTTCAAGCAATGAGAGACCACGAACAATCAAAGTATTGATTCAGAAAAGGCAAAGTTTACTGCAGAGTACAATATGGGTCACAGACAATCAAGGTCATCACAAGGGAGTGAGTGACCTGGAGTCCATAGGAAAACTTCTCCGTTATGTGGTACGGTGGGCTTACGCCTCCCCAAAAAGCCCGTGACCTGCCTAGTTTCCTTTCATCACAATATCTTGTCCGGTGCATGTCCACTGAGCTAGCTGACCTTGTTCCTAGGTTTTTAATTAGATGCATGAGATGCAAGGCATATGTACAAGCTTTATGCATGTGTTAAGTAAGCAGGGTTACTTTAGGGGAGTAGATTAGATCCACTGCACAACCATCCAGACATCACGAGATGTAGAAAAGCCTTTCGATAAATTCAGCACCTCTTTGTGATAAAAACTCTCAAGAAAATAGGTATAGAAATACCATATCTGAATTTTATAAAATCCATTTAGGACAAACCAATGGTCAGCATCATATTAAATTGGGGGAAAAAACTGAAAGAAGTCCCCGTAAAATTGGGAACTAGTGAAGGATACCCACTCTCATCACTTCTATTACACATACTATTCGAAACATTAGCCAGAGCGATCAGGCAAGAGAAAGAGATAAAAAGGATATGTATAGGAGAGGAAGAAATCAAATTATCTTTATTTACAGATGACACGATACTTTACACACAAGGTTCAAAGGATTCCATGAGAAAGCTCTTAGAATTCATAACCCATTATAGCAATGTAGCAGGATACAAAATCAACACACACAAAAAAAATCAGTGATTTTGGGTGCACCTATAATGAATTCAATGAAAAAGAAATTGGGAAAACAATACCATTAACAACAGCATCAAGAAAAATAAAATATCTAGGAATAAACCTGACCAAGGAAATGGAAGAGCTCTGCAATGAAAACTGCAGTACTCTGAAAACAAAGATTGAAGAGAACATGAAAAAATGGAAAGATGTACTCTGCCTGCGGAGAAGCAGAACAAATTTGTCAGAATGGCCATACTTTCTAAAGTGCTTTACAGATTCAACACAATACCAATTAAAATACCCACAGCAGAACTAGAGAAACCAATCCTAAAATTAATATGGAGCCAGGAGATAACCACAATAGCAAAGCAATCTTAGGCAATAAGAGCAAAGCAGGAGGCATCAGAGTACCTGCCTTCAAGTTATACTACAAAGCAACAGTGATAAAAACGTCATGGTGCTGGCACAAAAACAGATCAGTGGAAAAGCACAGAGGATACAGGAAAATCTCCAGACATGATCAGCTTTTTATGATACATATGTTGCAGGAAAGACAGCATATGCAACAAACAGCGCTGGGAAAACTGCCTATCTATTTGCTGAAGACTGAAGCTCAATCTATATCTCTCACCATACGCTAAACTAAAATAAAAATAGATGAAAGACCTAAACATTAAAATAGAAAAAAATGAAACTACTGGGAGATAAAATAGGTAAAACACTTGATGTCATAGGTGTAGCAAGGACTTTCTAAACAGATAGCAAACAAATGGGATCATATCAAATTAAAATGCTCCTGCACAGAAAGCAATCAATTAGTATAGTGGAGAGACAACCTACAGAATGGGAAAAAAAATGTTTGCCAGTTATTCCTCAGACATAGGACTAATATCTAGAATATATAGTGAGAATGCAAACAATTAGACCACCCAAAATAAAAGACTCAATCAAGAAACGGATAAGTAAAATAAATAGACACTTCTCAGGCAAAGTGCAAATTAATGTTCTTTAAAAAAAAAAAAAAACCAAGAACATGCATTGGTACATTCTACATACAATGGTCACATTCATTACATTTATTCTATACCTATACATGGACAAATTAATGTTCTTTAATGGAAGAACATTAAACACCTCCAGCCATTAGAGAAATGCAAATTAAAATAGTACTAAAATTTCATTTTACACTAGGAAAAATGGCAATCAGCAAGAAGCCAAAGAAGAACATTTGTTGATGTAGCTGCAGGGAAAAAGGAACCCTCCAACATTGTTGGTTGGAATATACAATAGTACAAACATTACAGAAATCAGTATGGAGATTTTTTAAAGAACTAAAGAGATTCCATTGGACCCATCTATTCTCCTTCTAGGTAGCTACCCAAAGATTTTAACACATCACATTACAGCAATACATGTATACCAATGTTTATTGCACCGCAATTCACAGTAGCAAAATACTGGAAGCTGCCTGTATGTCCATCAATAGATGAATGAATGAAGAAAATGCAGTATCTAAGATAATGGAATACTACTTGGCTATAAAGAAGAATAAATTCAAGACATTCATACATGGAAAATATAATCATGAATGAAATAAATAAGACACACAAGCTTAAATATCATATTGTATCTCTAATTCAAGTAAGGCAAAGTACAAAGAGCAAAATAAAGCATGGATAGAAGAAAACAAGAGCACAGATCTCTTTAAAATAAGAAGGGGTCCAGGAGACCAAGAGCAAGGGGAAAGGGAGAAGAGAAAGAAATGTAAGAAGGTTCAAGATACTACATGTATGGGTCCCATTACCCAAAATGGATATGAACATTATTTGTCATAATATGAGCTAAGAATAATAATAACAAGAATGAAAATGAGGAAAAGAGATTGAGATATGAAGGAAAGGAGATGAGTAGGAAAGAGAAAGGGATTTAAAAAAAAAAAAAACAAGCTGTAGTATGCACATGCCCCAACACCCAAAGACATATGTAAACATCATGTATTGCAAACATGTATAAGCAAAATAAAAATAAAATATTATGAATGAAAAATAATTACCAGTGATGTCTGAAAAATGACAAAAATATATATTTAGCAAATACATGGTGTGAATATGTAAAAGCCAATAAGAAATTTAAGTACATGCCAAAGACAGCCGCGGAAGAAGAACACAATTTTTTTAAAAAGAACTTTATATTTCCAAAAGGAGCAAAGAAGGATTCATCAAAAAGTAGAACTCAGCTGAATTGCTTCACTTATGTTTTATGATGTGTTGACTTTAGTCACTTGAATGTAAACATAATGAGGAAAAAGTCATTTTGTTTCCTGTTCTGTCTCCAACAACTGGAAGATTGCCTGAGCAGATAGTCAAAAATTGGTTTTGGTTGAATGAAAATGCATCACATCTGTGGATGATGCACTATAATCTTTTTAGTGCTTAGGAAATACAAATAGTTATAATCCAGCCTTGACCACTAAGTACACCATGCTACATTTCAAACCTCAATCGTAAAAAAAAACCTGAAATGACCTCTTTTTCACTTACAAAATTAACATTGTTATAGGTGTGAAATATAATTCCTCTCTTCATACCCCCTTTCCAATAGTATTTCCATCTTTGTTCTTTTAAATTTAAGCATTACCGCTTGCAGAAACAGGAACCAGAAAGAAGTCAAGTTGATACATTCATTTCTGCCACAGATCAAACATAGTGTGTTTGTATTTGAGAAAAAGAAATTAAGTTACAAGGTGCTGAGGCAGCAGTGAATTGTGGGAAGAGAGGAGAAGGACAAAGAGGCAGGAGATTTTTAATCATAGGCTTTAATTTAAATCAGAAACTTCTGCTGAGAATTCCTTTGATAATTGCTTTTAATTTCTCTATCATTTGTCTTTTATGTTTTTAGCTATGTTCATTATGGGAAAGATTTTAAATTTAAAATAATGGTGCATACTGAATTCTCTATTGCCTCAATTTTCATTTCATTATATTCCTTTAATATTATAATGAACAATGTATTCTGATGCATCTAGTTATTAAGGAAAATTTGACTAGTCAAATACAACTTTAGAAACCTTGGTCTCTATTGTTTTGGTATTCAATCTTAATGTATTCTTAGAGCTTTTTGTTTTTATGATACCAGTTTGCAGATCTAATTAATTCTTCCAGCATGATAGCTTGTTAAAATGTTTTGAGACAGTGAATAGTGGAGATGTATACTATATATATGAATGATTTCATTATCTTAAATAAACTGATAGGATGTTAATTGCTTAAAATAGGTAAATTCATTGAAAATAGTTAAATCTGTTGTTTGCAGGAAAAAACAACAATTTAAGAATAAAAGTTTTGTATGATCTGTATGATGCTACTCCCCCCACCAAAAGATATTCAACAGCAAATAATATATTTTATGTTTTAGTATAACCAGGATTGTGATTCAAGTTCTAGTCTCAAGGAATCACACCTTATCTCTAGATATTTTACTGATATTAGCTATTTATGTTATTAGGATGTACATTCAGCATAAACTAAAATGGCTTGTACAAGATAGGTTAATTATGATATATCAGATCTGTTTCAAAATCAATGGGTACCCAAGTTCTTTTCTTTTTTATTTTATTAGTACGTGTTTGCAATTCATGCAGTGTACAATCATCTTAGGGAGTAGCTGCGTGTACATATTACAGCTTGTCTTTTTTAATACCCTTCCCCTTCCTTCCCTCTCCCCTTGCCTCCTTGGGTTCCCCACCCATCCTGTTTCTACCATCCATAAAGTTCTGTACTTTCCTGTTAAAAGCATTAGCTGGCAGTTGACTCTGAGCAGCCCTGGCACAATCAAAACTTAGGAAAATAAATGCAGGATCGATTCTTGCCATAAGAAATGAATACATTCTTTTGGGAAGATACCAAGAAGTGGAATGCAGGTCAAATGGAATCTCTAGTCCTAGTTCCCTGAGGAATCTCCACACTGATTTCCATAGCGGTTGCACCAGTCTACATTCCCACCAACAGTGGAGAAGGGTTCCTTTTTCTCCACAGCCCCTCCAGCATTTGTTATTGGCTGATTTGTTGATAATAGCCATTCTTTCTGGAGTGAGGTGGAATCTCAGGGTTGTTTCAATTTGCATCTCTCAAATGACAAGTGATGTTTAACATTTTTTCATGTCTATTTGCTGTTTCTACTTCTTCATCTGAGAAGTGTCTATTCATTTCAGTTGCCCACTTTTGGATTGTGTCTTTAAATTTGGGGGTCTGATTTTTTTCGAGTTCTTTATATATTTGAGATGTTAGTCCTTTTTCAGAGGAATAGCTGGCAAATTTTTTTTTTCCACTCTGTGGGTTTTCTCTCCGCTCTGTTGGTAGTTTCTTTTGCTGTGCAAAAGCTTTTTAATAAGATCAGGTCCCAGTATTTCTTCAGCTGTATATTTTTAAAATAATGAATATACTACTTGTATTTATAAAGTATAAACTTCATTGGCCTAGCTAAAAATCTTTTGAAACTATATACATTACATATAATATGTTCAAACTACTTATTTGGTACCTTATAAGAAATAACAATAATCATGTTTTCCAAGTATTTTCAACCAGCATAAGGGGTACTTTGTTTCTACTGAGTTCAGATTGTTTTAGATGGCAGTTATTTCTCTTTGAACTAAGTAAAACAAAATTTATTACATTTGTGACTTTATCACATTTGTTATGCTTCCAAAAATCACAAGTGTTCAATACTGCAGTATTTCCATACTGCTTATGTTACTGTTCACAAGGAAGTCAATTTATTTTCAGAATCATCAAACATTTACTACTGACCAGCTAGAGTTAGGACACCGGTTGGGCAGAAGACAAATTATCCAAAGAACAGAAGAACAGAAAGAATCATAGAATATGCTGTACAGCTCCTCTCAGAGACGAAGTAGCTGATGCCCACAAAATGACTCAAGGGAAGATAGAAGCTATTGGGTTTAGCAAGGGCTACAACTCGGATCCCACTTCACTACATCTCACATCTCTCTGCTTACTTAGTCTTTATAGGGTCCCTGTACCAAGTTATAGCCAAGTTACTAGAAAACTTGTTTCTTTGTAGAGTAGCTAAAGGATTTGATTCTAAAGGCTTTGTTATAGTCTTTTACAAACTTGTATTGAGACCTGCAAAAGGTCCCGTCTTCAATTCCACTAAAGATACAGCACTTTTAATAGATAAAAAAGAAAACTGCTGATATCCATAGCTCTATCTAAAGTTTGTGATGGAATCATTTTGCTATCCTGATTAAAGAAATTGCTCTCCTTTGGTCAATCTGCCCCAGCTATTATCTGAGAAGAGCTAATCAAAATGTGCTGGATGACATGTTCTAACAAGAAAAGATGTAGTTGTGAGTTATTAGACGATATTGCTTGACCCTTTATTTACAGGAGGAGAAAAAACAAACTGCAGTAAGATATTCTTGAATCCTGGTGTATCTCATGGAAAACTGGCATATCTCATTGAAGACTGGCAGCTTTTACCTTTTAATCTATCAGAATATTCTACTTTAAACATAGTGACAATTAGAGAACAACCCTTTTGTAAAAGTAGACTTAAGACTCTACTAGTGAGTGTTATCCATGTAGATGCCAAACCCTAGAACTGTGTAAGAAATTTTACTTATTCTTCAACTGCTATTTTTGTGCTGAAATTTCTGATTAATTGCCTTACTCTCCAATTCCCTTCATTGGTATAAATTCAACCACAGAAATGCCAGGAATTAAGAAGCACTTAAAATGGAGATAATTTCTATATCTTCTTAACTCCAATTTGACAAAAATACTTTTTTTTGCTCTTTCCTAAAATCTGTATCATTCTAATTATTAAAAACAACATGCATACTTAAATACAAGTTTGCCAATATATGAAGGTTCAAATATTTAATATGTAATACAGGCATTAACTTCTCTGTTACTCTCCTTTTCTTCACCAGACAAAAGACAGGATATATCATATCTTTCCTTCATGAAACTTTTTAAAGATAGATTCTTCTGGTTCAAGAAAAGGTAGAAAAAATGGTGGTAACCATTCAGGTTATATTTTTAAAGGTCATCAATGTAAAATGTTAAAATATGGTTTTAGAGTATTTGGAGTGGATATTCTTTTGAGGATGAAATAAGAGTCTAAAGCAGTGAAGGAACTTTAGTCCCTTATCACTGGAAGACTTCTTGAGGTAAAAACCATGAATTCTGAGGGAGAAATGGCTATGTGATATCTGAGGTGTGACCAAAGGTGCAAATCCACCAAGCTGAGCAATTACTGCATTAATCATTGTTCTGTGACCTAAAAGGGATGCAGAAGTAGCATAAGCAGTTGGACCTGAAAGAACCTTTCTCAGTGGTAATCAGTATTGGAGATAACTAATGGCTTGCTACTCTCTTCCCACCTTTAAACTGTGGTACAGTCCTCTTAAGCCCTAGAGGAGAGAGGCTTTGTTTCACCGTGCTCCAAGTGGTCAGGCTGTGCATGGGGTAGAAAAATCACCTGAGGGCAGCCAAGGTCAAAATGAGGGAAGTGAGGAGTGCATGACCTCTGCTTTCTGAGAGTAGACAGTTATGCAAAGTGGGCTAAAGGGGTGCAGTGTTTACTTACAGAAAGAGGAAAGGGTGAAACGGTCCCAGCTCCTTGCAATACATCTCTCCCCCGCTGGCCAGTGGGTTCTTTCCACAGCCACCGAGGCTGGAGTGGCTGCACCCAGCACACCCTACGCTGCAGCAAAATGATTTCAACTTCCCCTCTTTGGAACCAGAAATGCAGAAGGCTGGGGCATATCTGAAGACCTTGAGGCACGCGTTTATGCAGAACAGGGAACAAAATAAATCCGTAACATGGAAAGATATTTCCAGGCAAGGCCACGAGCTGAGCGCCACCTGCGTGAGTCCCCTTGTCCCATGAAAGAAATATAGGAAGCCCAAATCTCATTCTCCTGTGTTTTCTGTGGCCCAGCAAAGATGGAAAGAACACACACAGAAGATGTCCTTTCCAAACAAACTTCCAGAAGCATAGCTGACTCAGTAGGCTGTCAATTTAACTACATTTTAACTAAATAAATGTGATGTCTCCTGCTGAAACAAAACCTTCTAACAATTTTCCAAGGTGCATACAATCATTATGTATTACAAACATATATCAAGAAAAATGTACACATTTTTAAAAAGAAATTAAAGCCTTCTAAGTACATTAGAAGACCCCAGTAACATAACAGTTATTGGAGAGACTTTCTCTGTCCTTACATTCTGGCATTTGCTGTCACTCTTTGTTCCCCACAACCACTGTCTCACCAGTTAAAATAAAGCCAGGCCATTCTCCTAAGCTTCTTCAAGTGCTGATGTAGTGTCCCGCTGTGCAGAACTAACCTCTACTTCAATTCTGTGCCCAGTAAACTTTACTGTGCTTCTCTGAAAATCTTTTCTTCAGCATGCTCACTACTTCTACTCCTCACTACATCTAGCCCCTTCTGCTTTCTCAGAACTTCTCCAAACATGCACTACTTCTTTCTGACGTTCTGCAGCTTGCTTCAGTGGATAACAATAGTGGAAACCAATATCTCACAAACTGATTTACATCCGTACAAAACAGCTTCTGACTGTACAGGCTCCTATTTGCTAATCATATGTTGCTTGTTATCACCGACTTCTTTGGAATACCTCTTTTTCTTATAATTCCTTCTTTATCTCATTTCTTTCTAACCAGCTGCTAGCTTTCTAAATGTGCATATGCAAAGAGCTGTACATACACTCAGCCAGTTTGTCCATTTTGATTTAATGATTTACAGAGAAAAATTCAAGCCAATTAGAAACAGTAATGTGTTCTGAATTCATGATATAATTTCAAAGTCTCACACAATTACAAAGCCAGTCTATGCTTATTGCTTGACTGACTAAATTCAGAAAATAACTGTAAAAAAACACTGGTGGTTTGAAAATAGATTTTTGCTGCTTTATTGTAGGCTATAATGATTATTTTAAGAGCCTGCCTGTGCGGGAAGTATCTACGGGTTCTCCATAATGAATCCCCTTTGGGCTGTGAGGGATTAACCACTTTTTAACTTCCTCTTAATCATCTACCTTGAACTCCTTTGCTCTATATTTCCTTCAGAAAAAAATCCTCTTTGTATTATAAAGCAATATCAATCACACAAGAATAGAAAATCTTCTCATTAAAACCCTGAAGCTCGTTAAGAAAGTTTAAGTTACTATAACACTTCCCTGATGCTGCGGCCATGTATGCAAGAGCCCCGACTTTCCCGTCAATTAATTGTTCTATATGAGCTGACCGTTCTCTACACCAAGCAGAAGATAGAGTTGAAGCCATTTTTATTAAAGTAACTAATTAAAATGTCTATGTCAAAACGCTATTCTTCACTTAGTACTGTTACATTAGCAGGAGCTTGTAAGTTACAGATCTGCTCTATTTTGTACAATTCATGCGTTTCTGTAAAGTCGGGG
The DNA here is from genome assembly GCA_004026905.1 of Hystrix cristata. Lineage (NCBI taxonomy): Eukaryota > Metazoa > Chordata > Mammalia > Rodentia > Hystricidae > Hystrix > Hystrix cristata. The sequence goes on from PVJO010012405.1 coordinate 22,770, forward strand.
TAAATTTGAATTCATCTGAGGCATAGAGATTTCAGACTAAAGAAAACATATATAAAATACTTTGTTCCCTGAAACATTCTGAGATAAGCACCTTTGCCTTGATGGAAACATTTCGTGTAAAGTCATTTATGGGAGCATAAAAATAATAATATACCATAAAAGTATAAAGAGCGTTGGCAAGACAAAGATCACAATTTAGGACAAGAAAAGAAGGCAAAAGGTTAAAATAAATAAGAAAGTGACATGGCAATATAAAAAATGAAGACAGGAAAAAGAGAATTTCACCTTCAGAAAGCAAATGCACCTAAGAATGATTGTTAAGAAATTTTGGAAATCATCTGAAGCAATTGGGAAACTACTTAAGAAAGGGCTCGTCGTTTGGCACCGTGACACACACTTGTAACCCTAACTACTTGGGAGGCTGGGACAGGGAGATTACAAGTTTGTTTGAGGCCAGCCTAGACAGTTTAGCAAAATTCTATCTCAAAATAAAATTTAAAAATATCTAGCGATGTAGTTCAATGGCACAGCAGAGTGCTTGTCTGTGAGCTGAGCCCTGGGTTAATTCCCCAGTAAAACAAACCAGACACAGGGCTGGAGATTTAGTCCAGTGTTTAGAGTGCTTTCCTCACAAGCGCAAGGCCCTGAGTTTGATCCCCAGCACAAAAAAAAAAAAAAAAAAAAAAAAAAAAAAAAAAAAAAAAAAAAAAAAAAAAAAAAAAAACCTAAATAAGAATAATTTTCTCGTAGGCCTTTATTGTTCAGAGTTTAAATATATTAGTATGTATGGTGACTTCTCAACAGAAAAAGACCTTCCCAGATTTAAACCTTAGAAGTTTTTCTAGAATTATTACCACAGATTAAAGATCAGAGCACCAAAAAGTGCTAAAATTCATTTTATATGAAATAGGAAATAATTTGGTACATCTGATTAAGTTTGTTTTAAAATATCAAGATTTTGAACACTCATGTAGAAATGAAAAATGGCTAATATAGAATAAAATGCCATTCTTGCCAATGCTGTGAACAGAACAATGATACTGTGTGCCACCTGCTATGTGCCTAACACCACAGTCCTCCCCACTGTTCCATTTAAAAAACATCCACATAACTGAAATTCATATAGATGTTTGACATTCTTCAGATTAAAATTTGAGTGGGAATATGGTCACAAGCTTCAATAAATTCAAACAGTAAAACAAACAAAAAATTCAGAAGGCTTATATCTCAAGAGGTGCCAAACTATGGCAATCATTTAACCTATCCTACATATCAGATGCTCTATAACTATTCTGTACTATTTATATACATTATTGCTTCATAAACACAAAATTCTAGCATTACAGTAAGCTATAATATGAAAGCCTTAGACTTCTCCATTTCTCCCCTAGACAGGAGTTTCTTTTAATGAACATGTAATCAATGTGATCTGTGATGTTGGCTCATGTTCTTGCTGAGAACCCAGGTTTTGATTTAAGCAACTATGGATGGTGACCACGCCAAAAGGAAATTTGAGGGGAAAGTTTGAGGAACTATTTTTGCCATGGTAATCTGGAGGCGTTTGTGTAACATTTAGGTGGAGATTCTCAGTGCGCATTTCGATGATCCTATCTGAAATTCGAAAATAAGTTGAACAAAAGATAAAGATGTGGGATTCATTAACAAATCATGAGAACTAAAACCTAAGGATGTAGTGGAAGTTACACAAATAAGCTGTTCAGATGTGCAATATAGATGAAACCTAGGTGACTAAAAAAAAATATATATATATAAGTGTAAATGAAAAGAACATATAATGCTTATTCAGAGAATGATAGGAAAATCTTGTAGAGTGTTGATTTAAAGTTTATTTTATATGAAAGTGAATCATACTACTGACTTTCCTTTTTAGGTCATTTTTTCAAGTTACACAAGCACACACACATGGATGCAAAATTTATAATGGTTAGCATGGTATAATACTATCATAGAAGCAACAAACACTTGCTAGGAGTTTTATATACACTTGGCTCATTTATTGTTTATAATCATCTGTCCTAGTTATTTGTTCTTGTGTAAGAAACTACCCCAAAACCTCTTATTCTAATGTAAGAAGAATTAGTGAGACAAGAGTTAGGCTTCTTTTAGGCAGTAAGTACAGTGGCCCCAAAATGGAGCCCAAATAGAGTCTGCTGAGTCACGACCCTCGAGGAATCCTACATAAACACCTTCCAGGTGTCCTTCAGCTGTCTGGGACCTCCCCAGAGCATGATCACGCAGGCCACAGGCTCAAGGGTGCAGGGCCCTGCATGGGCACTGTGCAAACACTGCATAAATTGGACCCTAAAAAATATGTTGTCTCCTATAGTGTACAGATTGCTTTGCTTACACAAAGGCCCGAGGTCCCTTCTAAGTCCCCTAAAACCCCAGACAAAGAGCCCTCATGAGCATTATACTCATCAACCCCTCCCAGTTAATGGGACCTTCACTTTGTAGCCCTTGTATCTTTTATTTCCTTGCTTTTGTATCTTTTGAATGAATTTGCTTGCACCCTACCTCCTCCATCCATGTTTTCAGTCTTCTTCAGCATGGGGCATGGCCCTCACATTCTGGTTACATATTTCTGGGGCCTCCAGCATTCCAAGAGGAGGTAAGTAGAGTCTACACTAGAACAGTTGTTGATCTTGAGGTTCTTGTTTTTAGGATATCTTTATTCCTCTTAATTCCCTTTTCCCTCCCGTTTGCCCTCTTCTTGTGCCCTTGGACACTTTGCCTATTAGCTTGGACCTGACATTTTGCCTTTTTGTATCCATCATTTACTCTTCTCTTTTGTTTGTATTTTGCCTCATTCAAATGATGGATACCATACGGTATTCTAGCTTGCAAGTCTGGTTTATTTCACTCAAAATTATATTTTCCAGGTCCATCCATTTTCCTATACATGACTCTAATTTGTCCTTCTTTATAGCTGAATAGTATTCTATTATATATAGATACCACATTTTGTTTATCCAGTTATTTGTTGATGGGTTTACAGGTTGCTTCCAGAATTTAGCTATTACAAATTGTGCTGCTATAAACATTGGTATACAGGTATCACTGTGTATGATGTCTTTAGCTCTTTGGGGAATGATATGTTGCTTCTTTAATTCACCATAAGCTAGAGGAACAAATCACCTTCCTCTACCATGATTCCCATGACTCCAAGTAAGATTTTCTGTCTTTTGAGGTGGAAATAATGTAAGGAAGCACATGCTGATGACAGCCTGAAAGACAGGTGACCACTTAGGTCTCCTTGAAATCCCTGCCTTGAGTTCATGTTCGATGGCAAATATTGCCCTAAAAGAGTGCTTCGGTGACTGCTTTGCCAGCTTTGCATCGCCAGGATCCCACCGTACTTTAGCTTTAATTGACCTTTGGCATATAACAGAGGGCCTGACAGTCAATCTTCAGTTTCCTTTACAGAGGTATTCTTTTAGGTAAATGAAGTCCAACTTCTGGTCACAGCCAAAGGGCTTCAGGGACAAAAGAGAGAGGTCAAAGTGACTAAACCAGTAGCCTCACACCCTCTTGGTCACAGTTTGTGGCCACTAGCAATGACGATCTCACAGGTGGCCACAGGACGTGATGGCCAGGGAGTACTTCAGTGGGGAAAGCAAAAGACACTTTCTCTCCTTATGATGTTTTGCTGAAAAATGGGAATCTTGGTCTCAGCTCTGACCATCCCTTTGGAATGCATCCTCAAAAACTTGGTCTCCTTTGACTCCCAGACCCTGAAAAGCCACCATGTGACTTTCTTTTGCATTCACACCTGACCCACCTGCCCTCTGGGGACAGTGAAAATCGGTTACCTGAGGAAAACGCAAATTATAACATTATTCTTTAAGTTGATTTGCTTTATATGAAAGTATGCAATAGGACCAGATAGTACCCTCCAAAACCTTCTTAATGCAGCCACCAGATGAGAAAACTGAATCCTTTGTGCTTAATACATTGCCACTGTAAAAGGTAAGTAAACCACTATTTAAAGACAGTGATTCTAAATCCAATTCCTTAACCTTTAATGGCTCTTTTGTAAATGCTCACTTGTGTACCATGTACGAGGAGTTATTTGGTCATCAATCAATACATATAGCACAATTACTAAAACTATAAAATTTTGTTAATTGGAAAGATTATAAAGTAAATTCTTTAAAAATATTGTGCCCAAGAAAAATACCGCATATTCTCTCTCCTATGTGGCTGTTTAAATCCAAATGGAACAGAAGGTATAATAGTAATTACTGGAGTCCGGAAAGGGTGGGAGTAGAAGGGATAAAGAGAAGTCGGGTAACTGGTGCTAAAGGAGAATTACATAGAGCCAGTAAGTCCCAGCACTGTGAATCAAGGCAGGGTGACTGCAGCTCACAACAATTTGCTATATGTTTTATTAATAATAGAAGAGAGAAGCTCAAAGGATCCAAACACAAAGTAATGGTAAGATAAATATATGAATTACCCTGATTTGATCAGTACATATTTTATATATGTGTTACAATATCTCAATATACCCCATATAAATCTGCAGTTATTGCAAGTTAATCAACCATTTTTAATGTATATATTTGCAGTGCTCATAATCAAACCCAGTAGCTCACACATGCTAAAAAAATACTCTAACTTTGAGCTACATCTTCACCCCTTAAAAATGTTAAGAAGATGGGAACATTAACTACACTAAGTCGATTATTATACATTGTATATATGTACTGAATTATTATACTGTACTGCATAGATCTGCATCATTAAAATAATCCATGAACATATGAATATGAATAAAATATTGCACACATTAGACATACTGACACATAGTTCTCAAAAAGTTCATACTTAAGTGAAGGGTTTAATCTTTACAAAATCATTAAAATATAACAGGAATCAGGTGCCATATATCAGCTATTTTGATGCAGAGGTGGAAAATAACTGATGCACACTGATCTTCTGTATAGAAAATGTGTTCTTTATCATGATGGCCCGCACAATCCACTATGGAGCTACGGAGACACCTTGCAAGGCTCAACTTAATATGCTGCAACCTGCTGAAGGCATTCCAAATCTTCAAATTGTGCGCAGGCTTTCTACTCATGGAACTGCCATTGTACTCTGTGTACTTTTATCTCAAGGGTACTGACCTTACCTCAGTTTATATTGTAGAGTACTGACCTTATATTGTAGATGTCTGAACTTGTCTAACTTCCTGCCCTTTGTTAACCTGACCATTTGTCTTACTCAGCTCTGGATGTTCTTTAGTAAATAGTACAGGAAAAGAAAGAATCGATAATTATGTATTAATTAATATGGTACATGAACCTATTAAGGAATTATTGGGCATTCATAAAATATCTAATGATTGCCTATTATATGCTCATCACTGGGAAAAAAATTAATAAAAGATGACCTAATCTTTACAGGGTGACTGTGTTGTTACCTAGTAGAGCTAAATATAAACCTGCAGGTTCAAGAATTCACACTAGTACAATTATTGGCAGCCATGATAATGTCTTAAACCTGACTTAAAGCAAAAGACTTACCCAAAGTCAAATTTTAAAACTTCAGTTTTCACAGCTTACAAAGACATAAACATTTCAATAAACTCTTAACAAGTAGGTGTCATTTTGTCCAACCTGTGGAAAATGTCATTCTGTATCTTACAATCACAGCACTGGACATAACCTTCTATTCACAAATATTTTCATATAATTATATTATTGGTCTTTGTACATTTATCAATAGTGCCACAGTTAATCTGAGTCAAATTTCTTATGATAAGTGTAATAGAAGTAAATCTTAGAAATGAAAGATTACACCTGCTTGGAGGTTGTTTTTTGTTTGTTTGTTTGTTTGTTTGTTTTCCTTAATCTTCAAGTTTACATTGGGCACGACCCCTTAACAATTTAGGATACATCAAATAGTGAGGATTTAAATATTTTAGTACTCTACCTGGCTCACCATGTTACAAAATTAACTATTTAAATTATGCTTCTTTATAATTATCTCCAGTTCTGCTGAATTCAGTGTGGAGATTTTTTTTTTTTGCTATAATTGTATGGAGTAGAAATTATTCAAGGAAAATATTATATTGATGATCAGCAACATTACTTAATGAATAAAATATAAGACTTAAGCTGAAGTAGACTGGACTTTATAAATTGTGCCATATCTTATTTTAGCATTTTCAAGATTATCATTCTTTTGTTTTCTATATTCCACTGTTCACTTTAAGAGGACAGGTAACACTGTCATTTGAATGTATCTGCTCTTTTGAAGATAATACATTTTTTTTGTTCTGATTGTTTTTAAGATTTTCTTTTGGCATTTAGTTTTCAGAAGTTTTATCATGACACCAGTAAGTATAGTTCTCTTTGTATCTGTCTTACTGAGGTTCTTATCACTTTCTGCCTTCATACTTTTAATCAGTTTTAGAATTTTTTTTCTATACTGTCTCTTTATTTTTCTGCCTCATCTTCTGTCTCATCTTTCTACTTCAGGAAATGTCCTCAACACTATTATAAACACTTTCAGCAGCCTCTTAACTTTTCTTTATGTCTCTAGTCTTAAATATATATATTTTTACATGATTATATGACTTTCATAATTAAAACACCCAGTCTCTGTAAAATAAATTCCAAATTCCTTAGAGTGCATATACAAGGCCCTCTATGCTATTATGCCTACCTGATACCCAGTGGTGTGCCCTGCTATTACTAGACTAATACTTCAAACTTTAAACACTCTGTTCTTGCTTGTAACCCCCATTCATATTGAGATCAGTGATAATTCTTACTTCTTATCTCTCCTCTAATACTCAATAAACTAAAAATATAAATGCATGAAAATAAAATTAATATTTGAGAAGAATGTAGACAACAGACATTCACACAAATGATACATAACCACAGATTTCTAGAAGCTGGAAGATGCAGAACAAACAATAAACCAAATGTAATTCACCATAAAGGTCCAGAAAATAAAGTCAAGGAACTCTCCTCAAGGGTCAAGTAAATCAGGCACAGTGGGGTGCTGCCATATTCACAGCTATGGGAGCATGATGCATAAGGGTTGTGAGTTCAAGGCCAGAGTTGTAGGGACAGTATTTGTATAAAACAAATTCAAAAAATAGTAAAGAAGTTAATAAAGGATGAATAGAACCAAATTCCTAACAGTCACAAGGTATGTATTTAAAGTGAAAAACAACTGAAATAATAATAAAAGCTTAGACCTAAAGATGGTCATAAAAATATTCCAAAATAAGATATCTACAAGTTATTAAGAATGAATTAACATAAATTTACCACCAACACTGAATGCTTAGAAAATAGCTCAATGCCTTCAAGTTGAATGATATGCTCAGTAGTGCAAACACACACACACACACACACACAGAGCGAGACCAAAACAGTCATTTGCTAAAGTGATATATATTTACTACATATCCTTCATTTGAAAGTTATTTGACCATCTCTACTAGAGAAATAAAAGACAAAACGAAAAAGAAAAAGAAAGAAGATTATAAAGATGGGAAATAAGATCAAGCTGTACAGAAATCTCAGAGCATAATTGGTTCAGACTAGAGTAAGTGGATTGAGGATGCCAGGAGAAGGCACCTGAGAGCTGAACTCAGTGTGAGAGTACACTGGGTGTATGTGAAAATGCAATAAACATACATAGTACTACTTTAAAACACAGGAGATGGATTAAGTGATAACCCAAGGAAAACAAAGGAAGAAGATTTTATAAGAGCCATGATTAAAATGTAGACAAAATAACCCTTTGGCATGATAGCAAACAATTATTTGAAGAAAAAGAATCCATCCTGTATAGTGCAGTACACGACCCAACAAAGTAATAACAACACTTTGGGAGTCAATTTAGAAGGAAAGAATGAAGAATTTGAGTATTGTTTCATATCACTTTACAAATGATAATAGTCTTAACAAAATAAAAATATTAACTTACTTGACAAGTGATAAAATATCATGGAAATACAAAGTGGAAAAATGTACAGATAATAAGCATATGCAATAATAATGTATTGGGATGTGTTTAAAATAACATAAGTAACTTGTAGAACTAATAAAATGATAATTCAAAAATGTTCAAAGATACTGTAATTGTGTAATGAAGTACTATAGTGGAACCACCAAAGTAATGCAAACAAAAGTATTTAAGACAATTGCCCTCTAGGAAGCAAAAAACTGCTGTTGAAGAGAAATGGTGCTGTTAGTTTAATCAACAGCTCTTCTATTTAATTTGATCTTTACATCTCCATGTATTAAATTAATTTTTTTTTTTTGGTGCTGGGGATTGAACTCAGGGCCTTGTGCTTGCAAGGCCAGCACTCTAACCACTGAGCTAAATCCCCTGCCATTAATTTTTAAAATAATCTTTGAAGTCAGAGCTTAAATGACATATCTGCCAGGAAAGCTTTTTAAAAATCTGACGACAGAGGAGCTTTCCTCTGTACTTCCGCAGTACCCAGCTATACTTCTGAAAGTCACTGACTTATGGTACATGGATGGCTGTGGGTTCAGCTCTTCCATCAAACTCAGTTACCATGCAGTAGGGCCTAAATTTTATTCATCACTTTACCCCCATCACCGGCTATAGTATCTGGTGCAAAGTGGGTAATAATTATTCATTCAATTGATGAGGAAAGGATCGATCATATGGGTGATCAATATTAAAGGTAATATGTCATTCTATTTATATAAATTATTATAGACATTCATGAGATATCTAATACCTGTCTTGCCTCATTTTATATTTTAACTTCCTCATAACAGTAGAGTGAGATAATGTAAAGCCCCATCATTTGCAAACCATTAAACATGTATTACACATTGTAAGGAAATTTGAGGTGTAATGTAATATTCAAAATTCTTCATAACTAGAGTTTAAGCATAAATCAAAAGTTGGTTCAAAATCTATCTGGTTTTAAATCAACACACTGTGTGCAAAAATGTTAATATCCCTCACTAACACACAGCATGACATGATCAGTCTTAATTTGGTATTATTTCATAGAAATGTTGCAATTACAAATTAGTCCACATTGATCAGTAAAAGTTAAAGGGCAAAATTAATTAATGGAAATAATAAAGGGCAAAAAATTAATATGATGACACATCTAAAAGTCTTAAAATGTAGAGAGACACTGTTATTTTTGAGACTATCCACGTTGATTTTCAAGAGAACAGAAGGAAATATCTGTGAATAAAGCTGAATTTCAGCACACTAAATTGTATGTCAACATTTAAAAAAAATAATAATTACCAAAACCAACAACCACGAGTGAGTCTCATTACAGATGTGAAACTTCCAACTAATAAGGTGTGAAGAAAATGCACAGAAGCTGCATTAGAACTATGTCTTTCAAGTCGATGTGTGGATTTATACCAAAACCTAATAAAAACCACATAACTCATATTTATTAAAATGCATGAAAAGTTTTAGACAGTGTATAGTGTAGATACAATTTTTAAGTCAAAAACATTTTGGGAAGGTGCTGGGGATCAAACTCAGGGCCTTGCACTTGTTAGGCAAGTGTTCTACCACTGAGCTAAGTCCCCAACCCCTTAGGTTGAGGATTCTAGTAAATTTTATTTTGAATATTTACAGAGTAGTATAATATTAAAAATTTAATACAGCATACTTGAAGAATACGTGAGAATTTAAAATCAGTAGAGGAGTCAATGACAATAAACAGTCTCATCTTTTGGAGCATTCTTGCACTTTCAAAGTCCCAATGTAAACTAAACTCAGAAATAAAACTAGAATCTTACTTTTGGCATTTATAAAACTCTATCATTTATATTTCACTTGCTCTTGAGAATAAAGTTTAGAACTAGAACTGACAGCTGTTTTGAACTGCATTCTTCAAGATGATTTATCACTACATTGCACTGGCTGGTCTCAAACTGCTGGGCTCAAGAGATTCTCCTTGCTCAGCCTCCTGAGGAGGTGGGATGATGGGTACTTGTCACTATCCCCATTTGAACAGTATTTTAGATAGAAAGAACATGAGAGATCTTGTAATGGAAAGTTCAACATCAGTTATTGGACAGTAGAATGAAATCCTAGGACTTGGATCTGCTAATGTTCAATGGCTTTCTGCCAAATATTAGTCCTTAAGCTTTTCAGTACTGAAGTAAGCACATGTTGTCAGGTATCAATTAGGAGTCATTGTGTAAAATCCATAAATCTGTGATGAGCTATATCAAAACCAGATAGCTTTTAAAGTCTTCCCACTCTGTCATCCCATGAAATGACTCAGCACAACTAAAGTAAATGTGAGAAATGATAGAAGCCTCATATGACCCCTATAGAAGAAACACTCTATTATTGCCCCATGAAGTGATGAGGAGCGATAATGAGTTCTAGTGGTTATGAAAGAAGTTTAAATCCCTCCTTTTATAAACTATGAGGTATGTTCAAAAGATAAGGTGAATGCTTAAAATTTTCAACTGTAATACATAAAGGACCATCGCCATTAATACCCCCCAAAATACTCCCTCTTGCTTCCAGCACTCTTATTTCATCATCATTGCCACGTATTGAAGCAGTTCTGGAAGTCCTCTTTTGTGAGCATCTGTAGTTGTATTCTCATGGTGCTTCGATGTCTGGAACTGATTCCTTTCCTTGTCATTTTGACTTGGGGAAAAATAGCCAGGACTCAGATGGTACCGTGAATAAGGTGAATGAGGGAATATCATCTTTCTACAAGACTCCCTTTCTTCTGGATAGCACTCAGCAGTAGCATTCAACCTATTTTTTAAATCAAAACTTACAAAGATATTCACAAAAGAAGACTTCCAGATCTGTTTCAGGAAATGGCAAGAATGATGGGATAAGTGTGTTCAAAGTGTGTGTGTGTGTGGGGGGGATTTAAGGTGGATTAACAGCATTTTTTTACTATAAGAATTTCTTTTAAACATTCGCCGTATTTGTATCAGCCCTTGTGCATTTAGAAGGTTGTCTATGATATCCACAGGTGTAAAATGACCATTTTGAACAATTTGAGGAAGCACAAATGTAACTCTGAGATACTTTAAAATCTAACAAGCTTATATAACTTTAAGTGGCATTTATTTTGCTAAATCATAGCTGTCCCTCTTCAAAAAAGTATATCACCATGAGTCATCACTTAAGAACAGAGATTCATTCTGAAAAATGGATTACCAAAGGATTTCATACTAAGTGATCATCATATTGTACTAACACAAACCTAGACAGTAAAACCTACCACATATCTCAGCTGGATGGACAGCCTGTAACTTCTAGACTATAGAACTATTCAGCATGCTACCATGCTGAACAGAGGATGACTATAACACAAGAGTATCTGTGTGTCTAAACATAGGAAAGGGACAGTGTAAAAGATCTGACACAGAGACAACATCAGAGGCCAATGGAGGGTCTGCACAGCTTAGGGATGCAGGTCTGTGTGCTGTTGGGCCCAGTCCACACCAGCTCCACCCATCCACTGGCAGGGTCAAATTCCAGTACTGTGAGAAAGATCTGGGATGGAAGATGGAAGGCACCACTGGCTCTGTGTGTGTGTGTGTGTGTGTGTGTGTGTGTGTGTGTGTGTGCGCGCGCGCGTGTGTTTGGCTTTTTTTTGCTTTTTCCTCTTCTCTTTTCCAGGCTATCACTATCAAGTACAGTCGACCACACCCGCACCACTGAGGAAAGTTTGGGAGACATAAAGAGTAAGGAGACACAGACAGGCTACCAAGGGTCTCCCAAGCTGAAAACTTTGCCCCATACTACACACCTGAAGGCCAAGATCACCACAATACTCATCACTAACTACTGCAGACTCAGTAGGGCTGACAAGCACAGAATCAGGCTTTGGCCTAGGCACCACCACAGAACAGTGGAGACCAGAGAAATCCCACTTTATGTATATGTATATATAATTATATATAACTATATATATATATTTGTTTTGTTTTTCCTTTTCTTTTTTTTTTTTCTCTTATTCATCTGGTTACCTGTCTTATATGTTCTCTCTTTTCTACCTATTCTTTGTTGTTGTTGTTGTTGTTGTTTTTGTTGTTGTTGTTTAGGCTTTTATTTGTATTGACTTCTGCCTTGTTCATATCTCTCTTTCTCTCTGCTCCTTTTTCTCTCCCTCACCTTTCTCAACCAACTGTTCTAATTTTTCTTTCTTTTCATTTTTTCCTCTTTCCTTTGTTTTTCATATGACTGAATACTGTCTAGATTCTCTATGGTTTGACCTAGTATTCTCACCCTTCACTCTTCCTGTACTATTTACTCCAGTTTCCCAAAGTATAAGCAATGTCCTTTTATCCTTCAGCCTTGATCTACTAGATCTCTCTTCATTGACCTCTCTCCCTCTCCCTCATAATCCCCCCTACACACATGGTAAAACCACTTTACTAACGGGAAAGACACTACATACAAATTCCTGGTTTACCTTGGATTCTGCTTTATAACTGTGTAGACCTTGTTTCTATGGTTAAAATACAAAGTTAAAAGTTACCACAGTCAGCCAATCCCATGAACGTAATTAATACTATTGCTATTGCTAATGTACTAGTGTAAGAAGGGTGTCATACCAGTTATAACCAGTTGTACTATCTCATATGGCAATACTGTGATTATCTGGGGTCATAATCATTAACATAGTCCAGTGTCTTGAGACAGACACAAAAGTCAAGAACTACATATACCTAGAAGACACTGAAGGAACAGACTTCTCCTAGGAAGGCATTGATGTTCGTCTTAAAGTAACAAAATACAAAAATCAACACTGAAAACAAACCAAAAGGGGGAAATATATATATGTACAAGGAAAATCACAAGACCAGAAGTAAAATACAACCCCAGACCCTCAGCCCACCCAGAACAAATCCAGAGGACAAGGAAATAGAGGAAATCAGAAGATACCCAACTAAACTTTCAGAAATGATAGCAGCAGAAGTGAAAAAACAGATGGATGATGCTATAGAGAACATCAGATTTGAAATAATTGCCCAAGTTGAAAAAGAGATGATCATAATGAAAGACCTGCTTAGTGAATTTAGAGTAGACAAAGATTTAAAAAAAAACAAAAAACAGAAAAACAGAGGAACATATAAAAACAATGGAAAACTTCAACACTCAACTCAGGAAAGAAATGGAACCCATAAAACAGATCCAAACAGCTATCCGAGAAATCAAAAACATCTTTGAAAGTATACACGGTAGACTGAATGAAAGCCAAGACAGACTCTCAGACCTAGAAGACTGGACTGTAGTTCAGGATCAAGGAAAGGAAAATTTCTTTAAAATAGCTAGAGGCTATGAAAAATCAATACAACAATTGCAAGATGATGCAAAGAAGTAAATCATAAGATTGATTGGAGTGAACGAAAAAGCAGGAGGCAGTGTAAAAGATACAAACAAAATATTCACAGAAGTAATGACAGAAAACTTTCCAAGCATGAGAAAAGAATTTGACATACAGAGAAGTGAGGCATATAGAACCACAATTACACATGATGAAAATAAATCTACACCAAGACATATAATAATTAATATTGCAGAAATTCAACAAAAGAACAAAATATTGAAAATTGTTAGAGAAAAGAAACAAATCACCAAAAAAGATAAACCCCTCAGAATCACAGCAGGCTTCTCAACAGAAAATCTTAGATCAAGGAGAACATGGAGCAAAACATTTCAAGCCTTAAAAGGAAAATTTCCAATCCAGATTGATGTACCCAGCCAAACTATCTTTCAAATTCAATAATGAAATAAATACTTCCATGACAAAGAATAACTGAAGAAATTCATGACCACCAAACCATTTCTACAGAATATTTTGAAGAATATCCTAGAAAAGGAAAAAGGAAACTATAATTACAAGGACACTAATAAAAAGAATCTGCCAGGCAAGACAAGCATTTAAAAAGAAGGGAAACACAGAACCAACAACACAAAATGTCTATGACAAAGATAAGTCAATACATAAGAGTTGTAACCATCAATGTAAATGCTCTCAACTCACCAATCAAAACAAACAGACTAGCAGAATGGATCAAGAAACAAGATCCATCAATATGGTGATATAAGAGACACATTTAACTCAAAGGGAAATGAATAGACTGAAAATCAAAGGATGGAAAACAGCACTTCGTGCAACAGGAGCCCAGAATAAAAGCAAGGGTAGCTCTCCTAATCTCAGACAAAATGAACTTCAAACCAAGACTGATTAAGAGGAACAAAGAAGGTCATTACACACTTCTTAAGGGAAAATTCCAAGAGGAAGAAATAACAATTATTAACATCTATGCACCAAATATCAGTGCACCTAACTACATAAAACAAATATTAAGGAACAGGAAAGATCTAATAAACACTAACACAATTATAATGTGAGACTTCAATACCCCTCTGTCACAAATAGTCAGATCAACTAGACAAAAAATTAACAAAGAAATATCAGAACCTCATTAAATCTGTGAACAAAATGGATTTAGCAGATATTTAGAGAGTGTTCCTCACCACAACAGTAGAATACACATTATTTTCAGCTTCACATAGGACGTTCTCCAAAATAGACCACATACTGGTTCATAATGCATGCTTAAGTAAATGTAAAGGAGTTGAAATTATCCCATGCATACTATCAGACCATAGTGAAATGAAACTGGAAATCAGTGGTAACAGACACCAAAACAACAACAACAACAACAACAACAAAACCACATAAACACATGGAAACTAAATAACATCCTTCTGAACAACAACTGGGTCACAGAAGAAATTAAAGAAGAAATTAAGCAATTTATACAGTGAAATGATAATGCCAATACAACATACCAGGTCCTATGGGATGCAATGTGCTATGAGAGAAATTCATTGTGCTGAACTCTCACATCAGGAAAACAGAGCAAGCTCAAATAAACAACCTAATGCCGAACCTCAAACATCTAGAAAAAAGAGAACAAATCAAACCCAAAGCTCATACAAGAGAGGAAATGATAAAGATCAGAGCTGAAATTAATGCAACTGAGACTAAGAAAGCAATACAAAGGATCAATGAATGATAAAGTTGGTTTTCTGAAAGATTAAATAAAATAGACAAATCCCTAGCCAATCTTATCAAAAAAGGAAAGAAAAGACTCAAATCCATGCAATAAAAAGTGAAAGGGGTGAAATCACAACTGACCCTATGGAAATCCAAAGGATCATCGGCACCTACTTCAAGAACCTATATTCAAACAAGATGGAAAACACTGAAGAAATGGACAGATTCTTAGAAACATATGAACAAGAAAAACTGAATCAAGAAGAAATAAAAATACTAAATAACCCAATATCACCCATTGAAATTGAAGAGGTAATTAAAAACCTACCAACAAAGAAAAGTCCAGGTACTAATGGTTTCACAGCTAGATTCCACAAGAAATTCAGAGATGATCTAATACCACTATTCCTCAAACACTTTAATGAAATTGAAAGGGCAGCAGTACTTCCAAAATAATTCCTGGAAGCAAGCATTACCCTGATACTAAAACCAGAAAAGGATCCAATCAAAAAAGAAAACTATAGGCCAATTTCCCTGATGAACACAGATGCAAAAATTCTCAACAAGATACTGGCAAACAGAATGCAATAAATTAACAAGAAAATTATACAGTATGACCAAGTAAGATTCATCCCAGGGAGGCATGGATGGTTCAACATACACAAATCAATATATGTAATACACCATGCAAACAGAGTGAATGACATAAATCAAATGACCATCTCCATAGAGGCAGAAAAAGCATTTGACAAAATCCAACACCCATTCATGATAAAAACTCTACAGAAATTAAGAATAGATAGTTTACATCTAAATCTGATAAAAGCCATCTATGACAAACCAATGGCCAACATCACACTAAAATCTGAAACAAGACAAGAATGTCCACTATCACCACTATTATTCCTATTATTCAATACAGCTCTAGAAACATTAGCCAGAGCAATCAAGCAAGAGAAAGAAATAAAATGAATAAAGATAGGAAAGGAAGAAGTTAAACTTTCATTATTTGCAGAAGACAGGATACTTTACAGAGCAAACCCCAAACACTCCAGCAAAAACTTCTAAATTTAATAACTAAATTCAGTTGCATAGCTGGATACAAAGTCAACATCTAAAAGTCGATAGCATTCCTATATACAAGTAAAAACTAACTGAGAAAGAAATGAGATATACCTTTCACAATCACATCAAAAAAAAAAAAAAAAGAAATACTTAGGAATCTATCTAACAAAGCAAGTAAAAGATCTTTTCATTAAAACTACAGTACTCTAAAAAAGGAAATTGAAAGGGATAGAAAACAATGGAAAGATATCCCATGTTCTTAGGCAGGAAGAACCAACATAGTGAAAATGGCCATACTTCCTAAACTACTATACAATTCTACTAAACTACTATATGATGTACTGTAATTTCAATCAAAATACCAAAAACATACCTCATGAAATTAGAGAAAGCAATCATGAAATTCATCTAGAACCAGAAGAGACCAAGAATAGCAAAAACAATCCTGGGCAACAAAGGCAAGGCAGGGGGCATCACAATCTCTGACCTCAAATTGTACTATAAAGCTACTGTGATAAAAACAGCATGGTACTGGCAAAAAGACATACCCAAGGATCAATGGAACAGATTGGAAGATGCAGAAACAACTCCAAACACACTCAAATATCTCATCTTGCACAAAGAAACTAAACACCCCCACTGGAAGAAAATTAGCCTCTTTAACAAATGGTGCTGGAAAAATTGGCTTGCCACATGCCAAAAACTAAAACTAGATATATGTCTCTCACCACGTACTAAACTAAAATCGAAGTGGCTGAAAGACCTAAAAATTAAAACAGAATATAGAATAGGAAGAACTCTCAAAGACATAGGTGTAGGAAAAACATTTATGAACAGAACCCAGACTGTACAGGAAACAGTACAAAGAATGAGCACTTGGGATCACATCTCATTAAAAGGCTTTTGCATAACAAAAGAAATCACCAATAGAATGGGGTGAAAACTCACAGACTGGGAAAAAATTTTTGCCAGCCGTCCCTCAGACAAAGGTCTAACATCCAGAATATATAAAGAACTCAAAAAATCAAACCTCCCAAACTGAAAGACCCAATCCAAAAATGGGCATCTGAAATGAATAAACAATTCTCAGATGAGGAAATAAAAATGGCAAATAAATATATGAAAAAGTTTTGAACCTCATTGGTCATTTGAGAGATGCAAATCAAAACAATGCTGAGATTCCATCTCACTCCAGAAAGAAGAGCTATTATCAAGAAATCAACCAATAACAAATATTGGTGGGGCTGCGGGGGGAAAAGTACCCTCCTCCACTGTTGGTGGGAATGTAGACTGTTCCAGTCTCTGAAGAAATCAGTGTGGAGATTCCTCAAAATAGCACAACTAGAGGTTCCATTTGACCCGGCTATTCCTCTGCTTGGTATTTTCCCAGAAGAAGTGAAAACATCATACCACAGCGATACACGCACGACCATGTTCATAACAATACAATTTGTAATAGCTAAGTCTTGGAAACAACCCAAATGTCCAATGACTAATGAATGACTAAAGAAGAGATGGTTTTTCTACACAATGGAGTACTACTCTGCCATAAAAAGGATAAACTAGAGACATTTGTAGGTAAATGGATGCACCTTGAGAACATACTCTTAAGTGAAATAAATCAGACAGTCATGAGTACACATCGAATTGTTTCTCTGATATGAGAAACCATAAGTGTAAATAAGGACAAAGATGTATAATAGATACTATGTAAAAGAAAGATAATATTCAAAAGAGAGGAGAACTAGAAAGGAAGGAGGGGGGGAAATAAGGAAGGGAAAAAGAAAAGAAAGGAGAGAGAGAAAAAATGGAAAAATGTAAATAACCCTGCTGTAAATAGAGAAGGGTGAGAGAACCATAGGGAGGGGAAGGGAACAGGGGGAAACCAATATATATCATGTACAGGTACAAAATAACCACGATGAATGTGATCATTATGTATACAATGTACCAATACATGTTCTTGTTAAAAAAATTTAAAAATTAAAAAAAAAAGAGAGAGATCAGATGCAGAATACCTGTGTAGGGCACTTGACAGGATCAGAGTTTCCAGACTGGGAGCTGCTCTGGTTGACTCTAGAGCAGGTGGCAAGTGAACACGAAGGCCGAGGATGTTCCTGCTCACGGCTGTAGATGTCACCATCATTGTCACCTGAGCTAGACTCAATTTTTCTTTTCTATAATAACTTGAGATTACTGCAATTTTTTTTTAACTCGGAAAAGTTTCATTATTTTTCACTACTTGCCTTTTATAAGAACATTTAGACTAAAACACAAACACATTCGGGAGCTATACAAAAATTTGGGTTTATAGATGTATTTTAAAGCTTTTGTTTATTTGTAAATTGTTTTGTTATAGACTGAGACACGAAGGCGCACACTAGCCTGGACCCGCAGAGGGTCAGCATCCTCAGGCCCGCTGTCCTGCCCCTCACTGTGTCGCCCTGGAAGCTCTACAGTGGCACCAGTCCATTAGCACTTTGGGGGTTGGGGATTTAGCTTAAGTGGTAGAACGCCTGCTAAGCGAGTGCAAGGCCCTGAGTTCAACCCCCAGCACCCCAAAAAAAAGCAAAACAAACAAATAAACAAACAAACTTCTGAATGCAGACCTATAGATGCATCCCAAAAACATAAATGCCTATTTCACACGTGGTAAACAATAAAAACAGATGCTCCTTTGCATCTAGGGAGCGATTTATAGTTGAAAAATAGGCACCAGCAAAGAAAAAGTATGCTCATATTTTCCAAGGTAAAATGCTGGTAGCATTTTGTTAAAAAAAAAATCAGAACTTCTGGTCAAAACAATCCAGTCTCATAATAAAAACACATAGCTCCTCCTATCGTTCCAGCAGACAATGTCTAAAGAAAAAGGTGCATATCAGTTGAAAGGCAGATAATGTGACTGCTACAATATAGACACTCAACACACAGTGTGAGTGCAATAGAACAGAGGCAGCCGTGGAAAGTAAGGATGAACCGGTTAAAGGTTTAAAACGGAAAGCAGAGTAGAAGAACAAAGGCGATAGAATGGCAACCTAGTGTTTTTCGGTGCACAAAAAGTCCAGAAACTATATCCTAAGTATGGTACTCTGGAGAAAAGGTGAAAGGACAAAGCAAGATGTGAAGGCAATGGAGAGACATCCCAGTCCTAGTGTGCAAAGACCTGGGTGTGACAGCTTTCTTTATCATCCACCAGCTGTAAGGTCTTGCTTGGGTGATTTAGATATACGGTTTCAGTTTTCTTATCTGTAGTCTTGGATAAATGATGAAAAAAAGAATGGTAAAACTATTTACCTCACAACTGTCATAAATATTAAGAGAAAATTAGCACAGGGCAGCGCATAATATAGCAGACATCAGTAAGCCTTTTGTAGTCTAAGAAGAAAGTTATGACATAAGACAAAAGAGACCCAGGAAAAGGACAGAAACCTGACCTAGCCAGCCCTAAGTAAAGGAAATTGTCACCTGTAATGGTTAAAGGCACAGAAGAGGGAACCAGACTGCCTTACACCCTGACTTACCAGGGAGATTATAGCATGTAATTTAAACTATTTATGCCTCCGTTTCCTCATCTGTGACATGAAAACTAGAAATTACGATATTGTGAATTACCTACGGCAATATCATGCCAAGGAAAGGCAGGTGGCCTCTAGGAGCTAAGCATGACCTTAGCCAAGAACTACGTAGTAAGAAAGTGAGGACCACAATATTGCAATCACAAGGAACTGCATTATTCTGACAACCTGAATGCCCTTGAAGAAGACTTTGAATTCAAGATGATTTGGGGGGGGGAGTGCTGGGGATCGAACTCTGGGCCTTGTGCTTGCTAGGCAAGCGCTCTATCACTTGAGCTAAATCCCCAAACCCTGAGATGTTCTAGATCCTCAACTTAACAATAGTTATAGTATTAAGAGTAATAAAAACTTAAAAATCCATAAATTTGAATATGTAAGCAATAAAGGAAATGTTCAATATTTATTCTGGGCTTGCCATTTTTCTGGTACTCTTCTATGTATATTCCTTATAAGTTACCTCATTTTATCTCATAAATATTTTAAGCTACTCGGCAGTATTGTTCCCATTTTACATTTAGTGAAACCAAAGTGCAGACCTTTAATAATTTATTCAACCAGAAAGTATGGGAATCAGATCCGGCAACAGAGAGTGTAACTCCAGGACTTAAGTGTTCACTCACAATGTTTAAAACTGAGGTTTTTGCCTCATTATGATTTCACCATTTGAATATACATATATTTATGTGATCTATATATATATATGATCTGTATATATGATTTCACAGTTTCAATATATATATGATCTGTATTTGTCTGTAGCCAAAGCATCATAATAGACCAAAAAAAGGCCAATAGAAATTGTAAAAGATATATAAGCAAGATTGCAAAGAGTTAACACCCTTATCTAGAAAAGTCCTTAAAAATTAATTAAAAACAAGAAGAAGAGTACAGTGTTAGACTGAGCAAAGACACAATGGAAAAATTATAGAAGAAAAAAATTTAAAAGTTAGTGAATAATATTGATGAACTTTAAAAAGTACCCTTAAGCTAGTTTTAGGCATTATCTTTTTCCTCTTGAGACAGCATTAGAAAATGTGATTTTGGTGAGTGTTCAATAAGACAGGCACTGCTATAAATTGCCAATGCGCACATACTTAAGTGTAAGTTCAATGAAATAGAGTTCCCCGATGTGTGGCAACTATTCTTTAAAAATTTGTACTGTGTGATTCATAAAAGTCTTTCTCTAAAAAAAAAATCTATTATAATGAAATAATCAGCAGTAGAGAAAAAGATTTCTGTGCAAAGATATACATCTCAAGTCTGAAACAATGGAAACTTCCTAACAACTGAAAAGGAATCAATGTTTAATTGATAACGGTTAAACTGCATTATTCATGACCACAAGTTAATACAGATATTGATAAAGTTAGTTTTCATAAAGGAACATAGTTATGGGTAAGTGCTTAAGAGATGACAAAGTGTATCCACGGGATGATCCAAATTATATAAAATACGCTGTGTAAGATGTGTGTATGCATGCCTAGGAAAACATCTCTTTTTAAATTCTGCAAAATGTTAATGAAAAGGACTCTGTTTTTGTTTCAAATGATGATCTATACTTATTTTCTTTGTATACTATACCAGAAAATTTCTTAGACCAAGACTGTGCTATAGCTAAAATCATAAGTAAACAAAAAGTAAAGGTATTTTACCGAATTTCTAAGTAAAAATACACATTTTTTAGACAGAGTCTCACTTTGTGACCCAAGCTGGCCAGGGACTCTCAGGGGTCCTCCTGCCGGGATCACAGACATGGACCACGACAGTTCAACATTTTAGCTTTTTTGCACTTTTATTCGTGCACATCTACATTTATCATGGAGATGGAGAGTGGGTACATGTACTTAATACATCTCAATTCTTTTCACTTCCCTTTGCCCGCCCCTCCCTGCATCCTCCCTCCACCTCACACATATTAATGCAGATGGATTTTCACATTCTTACCTGCTCTTCTGAAGCACATTGAACGGTGAAGTGGTGGCATGTCTGCCTAGTAGAAGACAACTATGCTGCAGAAACAAAAATAGAAAGTTTCACGACGAAAAATCCTCCAAGGGAGAGATGAAGTTTCTTACCCAGCAATTTAAAATCTATTTTATGTTTTAGAGATGTTTTCAAGATATACACTATGTTTTCTTTCAATACATGCTACTTAAAGTCTGTATCTGTCAGTGATACCACTGCCACTTTGTTATTTCACTTTTGTTTCTGTTTTCTTTTTTGCCAAACGAATTACATTTTGCCTGGGATAAGCACCCATTTCAAACAGACTGGGAGAGGAGACGAGGCCATTACACATGTTTAGCTATTACCTGTAATTCTGCCACACAGGAAAGTGGGGGCAAGTACTCCCTTCTGTCAGTAATATCTAACAGTGCTTATCTGTGGTTAAAAGCAAAATACGATGGGCTGAGGATTTAGTGCCGCGGTTAGAGTGCTTGCCTTGCAAGCATAAGGCCCCGAGTTCGATCCCCAGCACCAAAAAAAAAAAAAAAAAAAAAAAAAAAAAAAAAAAAAAAAAAAAAAAAAAAAAAAAAAAAAAAAAAAAAAAAAAAAAAAAAAGCAAAGCAAAATACATAGAAAGAGAACAGAACAAAAACAGAGAGAGAGAGAATAGCAAAGAATCTCACCAGTGGCAGTAATAGGAAAACTTCTATGACAGATATTACAGCAGGTGACAAAGTGGCATTCCATTAAAATTTTTTAAAATACATGTAAAATAAAAGTTACATTCCATCAAGATTTCAACATAAGACTCTCACTGACTCAAAAGATAACATTCCTGCTTTTCATGGTGCACCCATCTGCAATCCCAGCTGCTGTGGAGGCTGAGGCAGGAGGGTCACAAATTCATAGCCAGACTGAGGAACAGTCAAAATAAAGCATAATTAGAGCTAAGGGTGCAGCTCTAATTACGGTGGTAGAAGAGCATCGACGGGTTCAGTTCCAAGAACCACAAAAGAGCAACAAAGGAAAAGGGAAAAAAGAAACAAGATAAAATATCCCTGCAGCTGGAAAATTCATACACTTACTTGCATCAGTCATTTTTATTTGTCTATTCTATAGTCACAACTAATTTATGAATGGACGAATAAACACATCATATTGCGACTATCTGTAGCACACACAGCCCTTCTTAATTTCTGGATATGCTTCCGTTCACCTCAAGGCATATTACCACCACAGCATATTGATGTTTGGAATAGAGAAGGGAAAGACCTTCTCTTAAGGGGAATTGTGCTTACTTATTTGCCTATGGTCTGTCTTCGCCAACCAAGAGCAAGCTCAGTGAAGGCAGGAGAGTTTTTAATCTCCTTTATCTGATACTGTATTGTCAGTCTCGCGAGCAGTGCTTGATGTACGGTGTGTGCCTATTATATGTTAGTCGAATAAATGAGAAACTTGACTTATCATTTGTGGATCTCATATAATTTTGTACATCTTCATAACACTTAAGATAAAACGTTTAATATTACTTAAGACTAAATACAAGAATTTCAGAAATTTTGCAAGGTTCTATTTCAGCTGATAATTAAGTAGTTCTCAATATTCTAATACAAAAAGTTAAAAATAGGGAAAATCGGATATCGTCTCTCATGGCCCATAAGCAAACATGTGGAAAGTGAGAAAACGGCTATGAGGGGACACAGAGTCGTCCAGATTCTTTTTTTTTTCTGTGCTATAAAAGCCGTAATCAATGTGGTTAACCATGCTTCCCAATCTCATTTGAACTCAGGGATGTAATAGATGAGCATGAACGCAGAAAGCTAGCGAGCGCTGGTACCAACTACCAGTAGAGGGCAGCAGAGAGCCGCTTGGGAGAAAACATGATTAGAAAATTCGTGCTAGAAGATGCAACGGCTTCCCCAGAGAGTAGAGTGCTTAACCAGATCCACAGCACGCTGCTCTTCCACAGTGCGTTTAGAAAAACAGTCCTTAAGGAGGCCAGCAAGAATAAAAGGATGAATGCATTAATGCGAGATGCCTAGACGTCAAGGAGATAAGCAGAAAGCAACACCCAGATACCCAGAATTATCCAAACTTAGACTCGGGTTTCCGGGATGCTTTGATTCACATAGTTCTCCAGAGCTGTGGAATTAGCTGATGCCTTATATTCCCTCCAACTCCAAAATGTGAGCGTCCGTGATCACCAACAAAGATGCTTTGAGTACAGTTTGTTTGTTTTTCCAAAGATCGTCCATCCTAATGTAAAATTATTAGCATTCAGGAGAGAAAAATCATACTGAAGAAAGGGTAGCAAACACCAATTCTATCATGTTATAAGGACTAAGGAGTCCTGAGAATCCTTTAAAAGTTGAGACTTCTCAAATTCAATACATGCGGGGGAAGGCCGGCAAGGCCTAATGAACAGCAGCAGCCGTTGGCACATCCAGGTCCTAGCGCTAATGCTGCTGTCCTCAGGGTGGCCACATATGACTTGCAGCCCTTCTAAAGCCAGGATTCAGACTCTTTTTCTGTGTCTTCCTAACGGTGTGACTGTAAGCAAGAATTTTACCCTCTTTGGGTCAGTTTCCTATATTCTAAAATAAAATGATACTTGTCTTTATGGAATTTGAAAAGAATCACTAAAGAAAAGCTGTCTTGTTAATTTTAAACATGTTTAAACCTCTCTACTCCAAAAAATTTGGGATCGAAAATGCTTCCAAATCTGAAATTTTTTGAATGCTGACATGTCACACAAAAAGTTTTGGATTTGGGAATATTTTGGGTTTCAGACTTTGGAGTAACAATGCTCAGGTTGTAAAGTCTGTGTAAATATTCTAGAATCAGAAAAAAATACAAAGCTTTAGATACTTCTGACCCTGAGCATTTTGTATAAGAAATACTCAACCTGTACAAACATGAATATTTTAATTACAAGACCAATAGTAGAAAGAACAGAAAGCTATCTAGGGAAGAACAGACAGGTACCTGAGAAAGAGCCACATGATGGATCCGAACTTTCCCCATAATGAACCCTCTTCCTGCTATCAGTCTAAATCGGTGTAGAGACGATGTTTTTGTATACGTCTCAAGCTTCACAGAGGCCTCCATTAAATGTTGAGCACATTTTCATCGAGGAGCGATATTTGCCTTCTGTGAGCACTCACTATTCTTGCTAAAGATACTGACCGTGTATAAAGATGCTCCGAGACAGAGAGGATTTGGAAACGTGTTGTTGCCACCTCTGAAGGAATTTATTCACAGGGGCACACAAGCAGGGAGAAAATGTAGGCTATTTGCAGCCAGAATACTTTGGCTGTGGTCCCTGAAAATATTAATAATAATAATTAATCATCACCACGAGAATATAGGAACACGCTAGAGAAACTTAAATACAGCTGCCTCTGCTTTGTGTTCAGATGCATCCTTTTCTCAGAGTATGATTTTTCTGGATGGACAGCAAGCGACTGGTGAGTGCACGCCAACGATTCAGTAAATGTTGACTTGGGAGTCTAAGATTCTGGTTATGTGTTAACACGGCAAAAGTGGGAGATGGCTGAGATGTGGAGGAGAAGGAGGGCTCTCGATTCTTACTTCTGATGAGTTGCCCAGATGCTCTGTGAGAGTGAAGAGTTGCAGATGACCGCAGAGGCACCAAGAGGGTCTTCTCACAGGAAGGCTGATGATTTATTGGTTCACGGATCTCTTAAGTTAGTCAGTAGTAGGAAAACTCAAGCTCCTTACTTTGTGTAACAAACTAAGGCCCAGAACAGTCATGAGACTAGTTGTAATTCTCCCAGATGTTTACAACTCATCCAGTTATCTTACTCTAGAACTAGCTAGTTAGCCTGCAATGGTAAAATAAAAGGAATATTTGGTGAAGCATAAAATGGAAGAAACAGAATGCACATCCTCAGAGTTACATCACACAGATCCACATGCCCCAGTAGTTGTCAGCTACTTGTCTAATAGGAAATTAAATGCCCTCATGCTTCAGCAAGTGCACGCGCAAATTACACCCACTCGCATGGCCAGCTTACAAAGCCACAGGGAATGAGATAAATTTTTCCACTACCCTAGTATAAAATGTTAAATGCCAAGCAAATGGTAAAGTTGTTATTCCGAAAAGTCTTGGACACTGTGGTTGCCTTTGCTAATACAACACCTGTGTGCAGATAGTACATTTAATCTTTCCTGGAAAAAGATGAGATGGAGTCCATCCAGTCACAGCAATTCCGTTTATTTGAACTTCAAAATGTTGTGACCAATGTCTACATAGAGGGAGCAAAGATGCAGCTATTTAAAACAGTGCTACTTTTAGGAAGTTCTCTAATTTTGGTGAGGTAACAATCTCACATCAGCTAAATGTTTGGTTCAGCTAAAAAGAAATGTCGGAAATTTTTTAATCTTCTTTTGCTTTTTAAGTATTTGTGTAGAAATACATTTAGTGACCATTTGTTTTTGTTTTACTGTGCTTCATACATGCTAGGCAAATGCTCCACCCCTGGACCACATCGCCAGCCCAGATGATAATTTATAAAATTAAGCAAAGTAAAACCCACATATCACTTTAGAACTTGTTTCTTGACATGGAATTTAAAGCATTGGAAGAACATCCTGACAAACTTCCATTGCCTTCCGTGCACAAGTGAGGTAGTAAAATAATTTCTTTCCTATAAAATATTACTATAATCTAAACTTAGATAAATACACTTTGATACAAAAACTTAGATAAATAATCTTTGATAGCCAAAAAATGCTCTTTGCAAAACAATCAAGCTTTAGTATAAAAAAATCAGCATTACTGTATTACTATCTCCTCTAAAACCCGTTATCCCACTTTCATTGCGACAATTGAACATTCTGGCCACTAGATGTCGCTGCTGCTGTTTGAATGAGATTTTATTGCCTGCTTTCACAAAAAAAAAAATTTCGAGATTCTTACAGCTTTTGGAAACATATCTTGGTGATATTTTGCTGGGAATTCGTACAAATACAAGGTGTTTGGCATTTCATATATTGATTTCAGGTCACTTACTTTTCAGATAAACAAAGAACCAAAAAGGTAAAGTAACTTCGTAAGAGTTTATAGAAAAAGAATAGTAAAGCCAGAATTGAGAAGTAGTTCCCTTGTCTATTTGGCATCAGCTTTTAAGCAGCAAAAATCGCCTAGCTGTGAATAATGTAGACCATCATCCTCTTCTAAACTGAAGTCCACTGGATAATATCTAATATATACGAAGGTGGGTTGGCTTCGTCTTTCCCCGATGGCCTTCTTCTTGGAGAGGGGATACATAGGAATCGTGAGAACATATTACTTTCTTGGGCAGACTCACTTGAGAGAGTAAAAGGCCACCATCTAAGTTCAGGTAATTGCTTCCTCCAGAGTGTCTCCCCTACAGGGAGGAAAAGGCCAAGAAGTCTTCACTATAAAGTTTTTAAAGTTAGACACACATACGACACACAGTTGCACGCCGATGTAGACAGCGTCCCCAGCCCCGTTTCCCTGTCAACCGAGAGGAACCCAGGGGCGTTCCCCTCCGAAGGCTGAGTCTGTACACCAGCAGGGGTGGCCTGAGGGAACCCCGAAGTGCTTTCGCAGACTAGGGTGAGGAGAAGAGAAAAACAAGATCGAAAGAAAGGTGAAGGCAGCTTGAGTGAGGGAAGCAACCTAGTGCTATCCTGAAGCTTCGGCCAGCCCCGCTTTCCAGGGAAAACCAAACATTTACCCTCCTTTCGGAGGATTGGCAGGCAGGGGAAGGAGCAGGGAACTTCACACACTCGCTGGAAGTTGTTGGACCCCTTCTTGAGCCCTCGTCTCAAGAAAAGAAGAAGGAGTGGGGAAGGAACGGACGTGCCCTGAAAAGCTTTTTAAAAAAGAAAAGAAAAGAAAGAAAGAAAAAGGAGCCAACATCGCGGCTAGCCTTGGGAAAATCTCCACAGATGAGGATTTTTGTTGCGTTGAAGTGGCCGCATTAGCAGCCTAAACACGTAGGGGAAGGCTGACGCTGCCCGTCACCATCATGCAGGCGAGCGGGGCGGACCTGGGGGCTCAGGGGAGAGCGCGAGCTTTGCATAACACAAACGAAACATTTCTGTGGACTTCTGCTGGGGGGGTGGAGTAAGTTCAGGGCCTCGCAGACACTGAGACTTTACTCTGAGAAGTTTGTCATTTTCAAAATACATATGCGCTTCCACTAATTTAAAAATAATTTCTATAATGTTAAAAAATAGCTTCTTAGTACATGATTCTGAGGTGCTCTTTGGGAGAGAGGAGAAGAAGAAATATCTCCCAGATGTCTGAGAGAAGACTAAGAACTGATCAGTACAGGTTCCAAGAAACTCCGAATAAAAATGGTCACTTCCGGCCTCCCCACTGTTTCTTTTCTCTTGTACTTAGAAAGATAGAAGGGAGAGAGGAAAAAAAGAAAGAGAGAAATCAAAGAAGAAAAACGAAGGAAAGAAAAAAAGAGGAAGGAAGGAGGGACGGGAGTAAGAGAGGAAGGAAGGAAGGAAGGAAGGGTAGGAGAGAAGGATGGGGAGAGGAGGAAAGGAGAGAATGGCTAAGGGCTTCAGGAAAAAGCAGAAGAAATAAAAGCCAATTAAATTCTGATTATTTAACACACTGCCATTTTCCAAAAGGACTTCAATTCGCTGGCTCTGTCCTACCCTCTAACAAAACTTCAATTTGAACTGTGTTCTTCTACCTTAAAGCAAAATAAAACAAATTTTTGGACGCGTAGGGCAGAAAGAAATGCTTGGAGAACTGGCGCTGGGTGAAACCTGCGGCAGGGTGCGAACCAGACCCTGAGCGCACAGAACGCGGTTGTTAGTTCTTTCCCTCGCCACATTCACCTCGGGCCCCAGCGCTTGCTTCAGTGAGTGACTGGCTTTTCTCTGACTGAAGAACCGACGGGACTCGCCAGGACTAAAAGGCGAAAAGGTTCCGAATGCAGCAACTGCGCCTCCGCGCACACGCTCTGGACACTCAGGGACCCCGCGTAAAAATGAGGCATCCGGCCTGGGTGGGTCTCCCTGGCTGGGGGCCTCTTACTCAAAATCTTTAACTCAGTATTTCAAGAGTACCCACCCGGGACAATAAAGGGACCCACCGGGCTCCAGAACTAATTGGATAGAGCCAGGATCTCGGTTCTTCCTGCGGGAGACGGCGCGCTGGGGAAGCCCTCGCGGTGCTTCGCTGGCTGACAGCGCGCCGGTGCTGACTGCTCTAAGTAAGCCCGCAAAATGTAGCACTGGGAAGAGGTGGCCCGGTCGCCGGCCGCCCCTCTGGGAGACCGGACTGGGCTGCGCCAGAGAGGGGCGGATGGAGGTGGATCGTCTGCGGAGCCGCGAGTCCCCTGCCCGGCTTCCCCAGCGCGCCCGGGCGCGCTCCAGGGAGAGCGAGGCGCTACCGGAGCCCCGGCGCTTTTGTCAACTGCGCGCAGCAATTACTAAGAAAATATTGTGACGCTGTTGTAGGGCGGAAGGGGATATGAGGGGGTGGGGCGGGGGAGTCAGTTTGGAGAGCAATTTGCAAAGGAATATTAACTTTGATTCCCGAGGTCACCGCGGGAAAGGGGTTGGCGCTGGGATGCGCTTCCGATCTCGTCCTCTAGGTGGCGCGCTTGGCGCCGAGCAGCGGCTGGGAGAAGCGCTGACTTCAAGCCCCGATTAAGCTTCTTGGTGGTTAAAAATAATAATAGTAATAATATAGAGGTGTGGGGCTGTTTTTTCCCTTTTGGATATTTATTTATTGAAGGGAAAAGTCATTGATTTTCCTAAGCAAACTGTGTTTCTCCTTCACTTGGTGGAAAATAAAAACTGTTTGAATAAATAAGTTATTTCTGAACATTTTGTTGTCAAAGTGTTAAATGTTCCCGTCATTTTTATTCAAACACTAACATGATTACAGCCAATTATATATTCACCAGTGTTCTTTATTTTAGGGTAATTGTGCTTGTCACTAATAAAACAGAGGCATAATGGATTGCTACTGTTCTGGATTTTCAAGCAATTTTGTGTAATTTGATTGAATTATACATCTTATCTGCTACTTTTTTATTTTTATATTTGGGGATCCTATTTTCTTGAAAATTGCAGCTCTATGCTTGTTTTGTTGTTTCTCCAGTAACGTACACTCCGGTAACACTGATAAATAGAAAGAGTCCCTTTGAAATGTCGAAAATCAGCTGTTTCTCCCCACACCCCCACTTCAGTCCGGGGAAGACCCCAACTCTGCGCGGCGAGGGAGTCGCAACGTGTGGGTGAGCTGGCCAGAAAAGTTCCAAGCCGCCCAGATGAACTCCCCAATCGCTCCCCGAGGCAGCCAGTCACCTCCTACCCGAAGCCTTTGGGGCTTTGTCTCTTTCCTGTAATGATACTGTTAGGTGTCTGGGGCTTCAAACATGCCAAGACAAGCAGACCACGAGTTCAGTACATGTGCAACATGTATCAGGGGAAGGAATATATCTAGCGCAGCCGAAAGATAAACTGTATATATTACTCCAATTACACAACCCCCAAACGCCCTACCTACCATCTCGTCCCCCACCCCCTGCAATTACAACAATTATCTGTCTGCCTATGTGTTCTTTGGGTTTCAGATAACCCTAAAGGACTGGGATCAATAGCTCCCTGCCTTTTTAAAAAGATCATTTTAGTCTCTCTCTCTCTCTTTTTTTTTTTAAAGGGGGAAAGACACATCTACCCAGGGTTCACATATTGGAACAAATTAAGAAAGAAACTTGACAGCAGGCAGACAGGACTATAATCTTAAGGGACCATCTCCGAAAATGAAGCAGCCCAGCCCATGGAGTTCCTTTCCCAGAAAATCCTTCCAGTTTCTAGGACACGACTCCAACACCCCGCTAGGAGCTGCAGCCGCAAGACCAAGCCAAAGGCTCTGACAAGTGACTTGTGTATGACCCAATATTTATCAATAACAACAACAACAAAATCAAGTGAAACCAAGACTGGGGATTTTGAACTGCTTCGGCAGCCCTGGCGTGGATACACACATGGGCGAAAAAGAGCCGCTGGAGATGAGTTGGCTTCATTCGTCCGCCCTGGGGAGCAATCCTGGGGCAAAATCCAGTGCTAATTGATCTCCACCAACCACACCATCCGCTGTCAATGTTCGCAGGGACAAAGAAGGAGCGGCTGTGCGCTGCAGATACTCTGAGAGGTTTTTCAAGTAAATAGGGGCGTGTAATAAATAGCGTGTGTATGAATATAAATAGGGAAAGAGAATTACTTTTAATTAGTTAGGAAAATAACGTTTCATGTGTAATCCCAGACCACCTTAAAACCCAGTGTCTCCCACCCACCGACTCTTTTGTGGTCTGGACACGGAACTTCCTGGAGCAAAAGCTTCGGGCCCAGTTTTGTGTTCCGAGCTGGTGGGTGAGCAATTCTTAGCTTAGTGGAGGGTCTATCTCCCGCTTTTGGAGGTGTTTGTTCCAAGGCCCAAAGGGCGGCCGGGGCAGCCGCGGGAGCAGCGTGCGTCTGGGCTGGCGGCACCGAGACCCCAGCTGGAGCGGCCGGAACCTGCCCCGCACCCCGCGCCCCGCGCCCGCCGCTCGCCAGCCTCCCAGGTTGTTCGGAGCTGGGCTTTTTCCGTGTTTCCATTCCCTCGTGGCCCCATCTCTCTTATCTAACAAGTTCACCCTCCAGAAGAAAAGAAAAGGGTGAGAAAAAAAGAACCCCGTTCACCGCAGTGATTCCTAGTTCGCACGCTCGGGCGCCAAACTTGCCTCCAGCGCGCTCTCCTCGAACGTCGCTTCCCCTCCGGCCTTCAGACGACTCCGGAGGGAAGGTGCAAAACTCGAATCCGTCTCGAGTTGTTTCATAAATAAAAGCGATGCTCCCCACCTTTGTTGTTGAGTCGGAGAAAGAGGAGGGGTGTGTGTGTGTGTGTGTGTGTGTGTGTGTGTTTTACATGATAACGTAACTTGCTCCAGACGCCCGGCCGGTCTCCCTCCTGTTTAGCTGTCCGATCCTCTTCATCCCGCTTGCGTCCCCTTCCAAGGGGCAGGAAAGAAACGGGCCGCTGGGTTCGATACATCTTAGATGCAACTGAATATTGGAATCAGTGTCCCCAGCACACACTGGTATCTTAGCTCTGAGTTATGCACTGTATCGATACTGCAGAAGATTACAACCTTCAAGTGGTTTCTTTCCTTCACCGTGGCAGATGACCCACAAGCCCAAAAACATTGATCTGTGTGTGCATGCTTCCAGTCTGATGTGCAAAAATCGAGACATCTCGGTTGAAAAGTTGCTTTTTCAGGAGCAGGGGGAGGGCGGGGTGGGGGAGAGGAGTGGGAATCTGGAGACGAAACCCAGAAGCAAGGCCTCTCTCTGGCTGGATTGCACTTGGCAGGCGGGGACGACAAAGAAGCGCGGGGCGAACGCGCGGGGAAGAGCGAGCGGCGCGGCGCGGGCCCCGGAGCCCCGGCTGCTCCTCCGGGCGCCACAGCAGTCCCAGCCCAAGGAGGTGGGCACAGGGGAGCCGAGCGGGGTCCTTCGGGAAGCGCTGCTCCTACCGATTCTCCGCCGCTTCGAGCTGGGTGGGGGCAGGGAAGAGCGACTGGAAGCGTGCTGCGGAGTGGGAGCCAGAAGGCTGTGAACTGTCCACCAGTAAAACTGGTCTAAGTCCTTGAGGGTTTTTAGAAAAGAAGCAGACATAGCTGGTTAGGAAATAGTTTACTTTCTCTTGTACGACTTTCCTCAGGCGAAAGGAGACTCGGGGGTGGCGGTTTCAGTGTGTGCGTCTCCTGCCTTTCTCACTCGGGGCGATTTTTTTCCTTATTCTTCCCGTCTTTCAGTGGGCGCGACTATTTCTTATATCAGACTTGTCAATCTCATATCTGGACCTTGGACTCTTCAGCGCTTTCTATGAACATTTAATTTATTGAGATGCGACTAATTCTGAGTTGATGGCTTAAGAGTTGCAACTGAGTCACTTATTTTTTTTGGTGGCAGTGTTGGTGATGGTACTAGGGGGAGTTAACCCAGAGGCAGCTTTACCACTGTGCTACATCTCAAACTCTTTTTATCTTTTAATTTGAAACAGTGTCTCCTTAAATTGCCCAGCCTGGCTGCCACTTTGCAATACTCCTGCCTCAGCCTCCTGAGTAGCTGGTATTACAGGCTTGTACCACAGTGTCCAGCCTGAGTCATACTTTTCCATGTTTCCTGTCAGAACTGAAGCCTGGCGATCATTTGGAAGGGTGCTTCAAAACAGACGGGATTCGAGGGTCACATTCTTTGAAGGGTCCTATACCAATTCCTAGTGCAGATGATTCAGGCTCCTACCGGAAATTACACGGATGCTCCAACTAACTAGGAACAGGGAAGGAATAGTTGGAGCACTGGCTCTTAGGAGCGCTGAGTTTTGAGGACTGTACCTTTTACTTCAACTTTAAATTTATGAAGATACTTTTTTTCTGTTTATCTGTCTATTGGTCTCTCTGTCTCTTTTAGCACCTCAATGATGGAAAACCCAAGGTGGCATAGTCTTGCATCCAGTCTTGGAGAGTTAGCACTAAGAACCTGACTCTTAGCTTCCCTTTCTACTCTTTCCCTTTCAGCTCTTTTCCCTTGAGTTGTTCCTGTCCCTTCTGAAGGATGGACTGCGCCATTTCCAGGAGCAGCTAGAGGAAAAATAGAAATTGGCTTTTCAGGGTACGCTTGCACGGGTAGCACGGGAACATTTTCCTCAGCCGGGTCATATCTATAGGTGGAACGGGGCTGCTTTCACGTCATCAGGGTTTCAAGTCTTTATACAAACTGTGTGCCTCTAAGGTCCCAAGCTGCTGGCAAATAACAGGAAACAAGTAGAAGGGTAGCGGGCATTTTCTATTTACCAGAGAAGAAGCATATTCTACCGAGAAGTGCAGAGAGACCAAAGTATCTTCTGTCCTCAGGTGGCAATATTTTGTGGTAGTCTCTCTGAGCCTGATCATCCTGAGATAAAGCTTCTTTGTATATTCTGCTGAAGACCGCTGGGTCCTTCCTCTGAATGTGTGTTTGGCTTCAGAGAGCCTGGAACTCCTGGCAGTGTCCCAGAGAATGCAAGGGTTTCGGTGAACACCATCTTCCTCCTCCTCTTCCTCCTCTTCCTCTTCCTCCCCTCCCCTCCTCTCTTGGACTTTCTCCTTCCGAAGTGGCTCCCTAGCTTGCACAAGTTAAACATTTCGACTCTCAAGTACGAGGCTCTCCCATAGATTTTTTTTTTTTCTCTCGAGGTTCTCAAGCAAAATTGCCGGTGCCACAATGTTATGATGGAAGGATGCTGAAATGACAGGCCTAGTAGACGCTTGTCTTAATCATCGGCTTCTTAATTTAGTTTTAGTGCTGTGTGTGTGTGTGTGTGTGTGTGTGTGTGCGCGCGCGCGCGCGCGTGTACACACACGCGCCGCGCTCCTGTGCGCGCCCCCGAGGACGTTAAGGGTGCGCGCCCGAGCGCTGAGACCAGCGCTGACAACCTGCAGCTCCCTAATGAGTGACGAGGCAGGGCTGCTGCGGAAAGTAACACTTCCCTGGTGTGAAGACCTCTTACTGGGAAGTTTAGTTCACTACTGTTCTCGCAAACCTAATCGTATAACCTGTAACCAAAACCCACAGAACAAGGATACAACACGCTAAAGAGTAACTTCTAATCACTAACTGTTAGCACCATTACCTGCTGTTAGGAAGAGATCGCAGACATTTGGCTCTAGCGAGGGCAGACCTTGCTTGTTACAGAATCTCTTGAAATACCTGGATGGCTCTGCGTGGAATCTGCTGGCTCCCAAACGTCACGGGGTCAGGATCTCCCCGAGCGTGCCAAGGAAGAGCGCTGTACTGTAGCTGGAGTCCGGTGCTGGCGCATCCCAAGGCCACGCCGTCAGCGAGCCAGAGCAGTGTGGGTGTTGGGTAAACGGCCTGCCTTCCTTAACCTTGGGGGTCGTGGAGAAAAGAAGGGACGCACAGACCGAAGGGGAAAACAGCCCCTAAAGAGGACCCCCACATGGGGAAACAAATGCGCTGCTTAGTATGAAGGAACAATCTCATTTCCAAACTTTTTTTTTTTTTTTTGGAACAGCTCTACAAGGCCTATTCTCTCTGGGGTGGGGTGCTGTTTCAAACCAGCAGAAAGAGAAGGTTGACCACTACGGAGTCCAGAAAAATACGTCAGCTCAGACTTCTGATTTTATTCATTAACGTGTATATTTGTAGATTGATATATGTGAGAGATCAGAGTTCAGGGGATTATAAGAAGAAATTAAAATGATGGAGAATTTGTTTCTGGTCTGAGACTATTGGTTGCCCTCTGTCTTCTAAAGGTAATCACAGAGACCGAGGGGGTTGAGACTAAGGCTTTATATGCTGAGGCAAGAGGCCTGAGGTGGATGGGGCAGGCCTTCAAATCCAATTCGCACCCAAATTGGCCAGTAGGATACACAAAGCCCCATCTAGAGACTTTCAACTTGCACAATACTCTGTCCAGGAACTCCTCCCCCTTCATTTCAGCTAGTAGCAGTTCTAAAAAGAAGCCCTTGCTGATAAAACCCTGGACTGCTGAACAAATAGTGCATATTTTCATGAGCAAGCCTGATATATATATAGATAGACAGATATGACTATCTCCTGATAAAGTGAAATTAAAATTATTAAAATAAATCAAAACCCATGTCTTCAAAAATTGCAAATCATCTTTGTATTAGGAGAACAGATTTTTCATACTGACATATTAAATAACTTTATTTTAGTCCTACCAAAAAAATCCTATTTCGAGAGACCTGCACTCATGCACTCCTTAAAGTCATATAAGACATTCTTAGTTTGCATGCAAAACATTTTGCCAGTCAGTATGAGCTCCCGGCATATAAAATCAGATTATTGCAGCTCTCATTAGCAAACACCAGTTTTTGCTATTTGAAAGTAAACAGAAGAAAAACTTATTTTCACCTGCTAAAATCTTACACGAGATTACTAAACTATGCACACTCAGCTTTGACCCAAGAAACACCTTAAAACATTAAAAATTTATCAGTCAAAGCTGGTGTTGTGTTCAAGAAATGCTCCTCCAGGGTGCTGAGCTCAGATTTGAATAAAATGTCCAATGTTAACAAACAATACCCACGTTTGGCACTTTGTGTATTAAATTGATCAAACAGATTTTAGGAAGCACAATGCACAATTTGTACAGACCTGATTGAGTTAATATAATATCAGCAAATTTTACATCGAAATGATTCTGTTTCTTTTCTTTGTGTTTAAAACCAGCACAGATTACAAATTTTAATGATCTGAAAATGTTTGGTATACAAAATCATGCTTATTTCAGTATTAGCAAAAACACAAGAAATTTTTCAACACAAACACCCAGCTGTGTCTATTTTAAAAGCAGTTCAATGACAGCTTGCACTTATGAGCATGCAATCAGCTAATTTCGCTTTTTTTTCTTCTGTGTTAATCAACACTTTCCTTCCTGCATATCAGAGTACAAATAGTATAGTTACTCCACATCAGTAAATGTTTACGTAACCTGTCCTTTCCCAAGAATCCGGTTACACCGAATCATTTCACGCTAGACCGACTACGAAAACGTACCGGGCTGTCCACCTCAGAGGGAGCCCTGTGAGCCTTTATAAGTGGTGGCGAGAAGGGGGGCCTCGGGGGAGAAGTGAGGAGTAGGTGGAGGAACGGAGGAGAGAGGCAGATGAATGGAGGGAGGGGGAGAGGAGGGGGGAGCGAAGGGGAAGGAGGGAGAAGGAGGGGAGGAGGGAGGAAAGAGAGTTGAGGGAAAGTTGGAAGAACAGGCCTGAAGAGGGGAGAAGAGTGGAAGGAGAAGTGGACACGAAGAGTTAAGGCCCAAGGAGCTCTCCAGCCATTTGCAAAGCCCCTGTCTCCCCTGGCGCCGTGAGATATCCTGAGCTTAGAAATCAACATTTGGGGCCACATCACCCATCAGCGCTGATTTGTGGAATGCTAGAATTTTCCACATGCAAATACAGTTTGCTTTAAAGTAAGGAGATATGTATACATAGGAAATATATACATACAATGGACTTATATTTGAGGTCAGTCCAATCAATATTCAAAGGTCCTTTAAGGCATTCCTAATAGATGCAGATTTAAAACTCCCTGGCTATTTGCAATAATCTCTTATTCTGTTCTCCCCAAAGTTGTCTGTTTCTATCTTTGTCTCTCTGTCTCTGTCTGTCTCTCTGTCTCTGGCTGTCTCTTTCTCTCTCTCTCTCTGGTGGGGAAAGTGAAATAACCCCTATTATTCTGAGTATTCATCAACTGTATTTTTTACCTGAGTCTTTAGCATCACTCATGGAAAACACTTTTCCTTCCTCTGTTTGCTTTGATACGAAATCTGTCAATTTATTTAACTGAGAGTTTATCAGTGAAGAAATGCTTACGTTTTATGGTTATTTACCTTACAGAGGAGAGGGAAGGTGCTTTTCATTTGTGCTTCTCCGCCTCCTACTTCTCTTGGGCTACATCCTCCGTAAAATGTAGTATGTTTCCTGCCCATGTGGGATGAAACAGCCTTTGATCAGTGTGCTTCGCACTAAATTCCAATCCCTGGGAAATGCTGGGCCTTAGCCCTGCCCCTGGCCACGGGATCCTTTTAAAGCTCCCGAATCACAA
The DNA here is from genome assembly GCA_004026905.1 of Hystrix cristata. Lineage (NCBI taxonomy): Eukaryota > Metazoa > Chordata > Mammalia > Rodentia > Hystricidae > Hystrix > Hystrix cristata. The sequence goes on from PVJO010012405.1 coordinate 60,057, forward strand.
TCTTCCCACTCACTTCAACCTTCTACTGAACCTTCCCAGTCCCAAAGCCCAAGAAGCTTGGACTGCGAGATCCACGTTACCAAAGCTCCTACGTGCCTTCTTCCCGCATTCGGGGTGGGCAAGGGCTGACTTCGGCATACTGATATATCAGGATTGAGGTCCTTACAAAATAAAGCATTTGAGAAATGGAAGGAACGAAGAGGGAGTGAATATAGGCAAGTTAAAAAAAAAAAGAAGGGAAGAAATAGACGCCCACTCTTATTTTCCTTCTGTCAACAAGCAAAATGAAAATATTTCCAAGGTGCTCGCTTGCGACTACTCGCTTCCAATTCTGATTAGAAGCCGCGGAGAACCTGCAGCCGCGAGAAGAAAACCGCTCCGAGTCGCCCCGCGCGTGTGAAGATCTGGGAGCCAGAGAGAAAGGAAAGGAAGAGACACGTAGAGAGCATGTGTTACCTGGTTTATTTCAAGATTGTGTGGGACTGTGTTCTCTCGGGGCACCTTGCATTTCGGAAGGTCACCAGAGGCGCCCACCACTGAGCCGCCCCTGCCCGCCGCCGCAGCCCCGGAGCCCCGGGCCGGCTTCCCCGCGGCAGGCGCCGCAGCCCCGAGCTCGCCGCCTCCCGGGCCGCAGGAACCGAGTAAGTAACCCCGCTCGGCCCAGCGCCGCCTGCCCACTTCCTCCTCCTCTTCCTCCTCCTCCTCCTCCTCCTCAACGTGCGGGGTCCAAACCTCTCCCTGCTGCCTCTCCCCAGGTCAGGGCGCCCAAGCCCAGGCTGGGCCTCCCGCGCCCCGGGCGCGGAGCTCCCCTAGGACCGCGTTTTGGGCCAGGGGCTCAATTTTGCGGTGGGGTCAGACACGCCAGCGCCAGGCCTGCAAGGCCGACTCGGAAAGTAGTGCCTGGCCTCTTCCTCCTCCATTTCCTGCTCTTTCCTTGCAGCCTCTCCCTGCACGCCCACTCTTCCCTCCACCACCCCTCCATCACCGCCACCACCACCCCCGCTTTTAAAAATAAAATCGGATACAAACTTTAATCAATACGGACAAATATTGGCGCACAAGCACCAACGGCCCAATACAATGAGAAGGACGCCGGCAGTGTGCTCTATCTATCTGCCCCGGGAGAGGGGCTCGGTGGCCCGGGGCCCGCGGGAGCGGGGAGAGGCGGGCGCGGAGCGGGGCTGCGGCGCGGCTGCTCCCCGTCGTATCCCTGCGCGGCTCCGCCGGCTCCGGGCCCGGCGCGCGGAGGGGGCGGCGAGCAGCCGAGGGGGCGGCGGCCGCGGGAGGGGCGGGGGTGGGTGGGCCTGGCCCCTCCGATTGGTGGACGGCGACACAGACGCTCCCGCACGCCGCCGGCTCTGATTGGCCCAGCGGTAGGAAAGGTTAAACCAAAAATTTTTTTACAGCCCTAGTGTGCGCCTGGAGCTCGGAAAATTAATTGTGGCTATAGCCGCCTCGATCGCTGTCTCCCCAGCCTCGCCGCGGCCGCTCCGGGACGCGCCCGCCCGCCGCCCGGCTGTCCCCCCCTTTGGGCTGCTGCGGTGCTGCGGTGACTGCTGCT